>JASANF010020051.1:0-20330 GCA_030248245.1 Trissonchulus sp. WLG1_4 | reverse complement strand
TATGATGATGCAAAAAGCATTTTTACACTATAGTTTTTGAGCCAGACAACAACATTTGAATTTTTTGTACCCTTCTAGGGTTTCATTTTTCTGCGTAACCAATAGGACCGAAAAATGGAAAGTCATGTTTGGTGATTGGCTAGAATTTTGACTAATAGGAGCGAGGGATGGAAAGCCTACAAACCCAACAAAGGGGGGGAGGGGGGGGGGTGGGCGCCTACTGAATCTTCTTACCGTTCTAGGGTTTCATTTTGCGTAACCAATAGGAGCGAAAAATGGAAAGTCATGTTGAGTGATTGCCTAGAATTTTGACTAATAGGAGCCAGGTATGGAAAGCCTACAAACCCAAGAACCGGGGGGGAGGGGGGGGTGGGCGCTTACTGAATCTTTTTACCCTTTTAGTAATAATTTTAATATTTTTTTTTAATTCAGGGATCGTATTTGTAATAAAAAGTGCAAAAAATAATCAGTAATTTAGCTTATAGAAGAAAAAACAGCGCCTAAATAGCGCAAATAGCACCCTCACGTGCTATAAGCGCTATTTTTAAGCCTATGAAAAAAATAGCGCTTATAGCACTTTGATGTGCTATCGTTTTGCTATAAGCGCTATTTTTTTATATCATCGACCAGAAGACAAACGAAAGGGGAGGGGGGGGGGGTACCTGTCGTAGCGTGTATAGCGCAAATAGCAGGGGGGGGGGGTGGCGTTTTCGAGCTGTACAGTATGATAGCGCAAATAGCGCAAATAGCGGGGGGGGGGGGGGGGGGGGGGGTTTAGAGCTGTACAGTATGATAGCGCAAATAGCGCAAATAGCGCCTAGGGGGGGGGGTGTAAAATCCTGTGCAGGTGCACGCTTACACGCGACATCTACCCAAAAACATCATCGAACAAGCTATCATCGGTTTTGCCCTGTTTAGGCTCAAATCCCTTAACAACAATATTATTGTTTTTTGAGTTTTGCTCAAGCGAGCGGACTCGTTTTTCAACATTGTCCAATCTACGTTCGACTTCAGAAAAACGGGAATCAGTCGAGTTGTGTGGTTGGTCCGAATTGTCGCTGAGTTTGGGTTGAGTTTGTTGGGCAGCTGGTTGGCAGTTATGGGCGTTATCAACTTTGGCAGCTTTAGGGTCGTTACGTAGGCTAGCGTCGTCTGAGAAAAATTCTTCATCATCGTAATAATCAGCGACGATCGAGGCCGGTCGTTTTTGACCTGAAAATAATTATATACACACATAAATATAAACTATTTCGACCGATCTCAATCGTGACGAATGTTAAGTTTAAGCTGTTATTGTGGATATAAAAGCCTTAAAAGGCTTGACAGTCAAAGAATGCCGAGGCATTCTGGTATTACAGACTAACGAGTAGTCTGTCAGTTAAAGACTATAAAAGTCTGAAGAGGAGAAGAAGAAGCAATGATTAACAAGCAGTAAACATGATAGATCTATTTTAATTTTAAAAATAATGTCCTGATTCTTTAAAAGGAAATTGATATTATAGTATTCGAGTTAACGTGGATGAGAAATAGAGGTGGTATAAGAATTGGTTAGAATTTTAAGTCAAAATTGGTATATGTTATATGTACAAATATGTAGGGCCAAGTAAAAGAGAATAAGGCCCGGATCATACTTGTCCTTAAGGACGTAAGGACAGGGACAAGGACAAATTTTGATCAACTGCAGTGACGAATTTACCAAAGCATTTGGGCTAATCTTTTGCATACGATCTGGATGTGACCCAGACTTGCCTCAAGGTAAATATCAACTGTATTGGTTAGGTAGTTTTCTTGGAATCACTTAAGGACAAAACCATAGGGACAAGGACAAGGACGAGTATGAACCGGGCTTAAGAAGTGATATTTAGAAGAGTAAAAAGACGCCACAGGCGCGAGTACATGGAGTAGTGAGCGAGAAAACTCTCGAGCCCGTACCACCGCCAATGTACCAAACAAATTTAAGAAAGACTAAAAGGTATAGGCCCGTAAGAAGTTAAAGTGTGTATTGAGCTACAGTACTGTGCAAAAAAAAGTTCCCTCTTCGTCGGCGTACGATGAGCTTCGTCGTTCGCGAAAAGTGACGAACGTTGGCCGGAAAGTGACGAAGCAAAATTTTTGTGTTTACTGCATGCGGAAGGCTATTAGAGTGCCCTGAAGCTAAAAATCATGATTGACACAATTTGTCAACGTCAAATCGCTTCGTCGGCAAAAGGTGACGAACCTTCGCGAACAGTGACGAACGTTGGCCGGAAAGTAAACACAAAAAAATTGCTTCGTCACTTTCCGGCCAACGTTTGTCACTTTTCGCGAAGGTTCGTCACCTTTTGCCGACGAAGCGATTTGACGTTGACAAATTGTGTCAATCATGATTTTTAGCTTCAGGGCACTCTAATAAACTTCCGCATGCAATAAACACAAAAATTTTGCTTCGTCACTTTCCGGCCAACGTTCGTCACTTTTCGCGAACGACGAAGCTCGTCGTACGCCGACGAAGAGGGAACTTTTTTTTGCACAGTACTGTATGTGATGGTGGTGGATGCGCATTACGAACTATTTGTTGGTTGTTTCATGTTTTATTTTGTCTTGTTTCTTTTCCCATTGCTCCCTGAAATTTTTTTCTGGCTAAGCCACTGGATATTGCCATAAACTTAAAGTAAATTCAGTTCTGTTCTGTCTGAACAACTTTTGTTCTTACGATGGATGTTTATATGTATGTAGGTTACCTCATTATATTAGCTTACTAGACTTATCCGTAATTGGAGTTGAACCAGATCGTTTTTTGGGGTTTCTATCATGGACTGAAGCGCTGGAAGTTGTAGGGGCAAGCTTTGGGCTAGTGATATTCTTATCCGTAACCATCAGGCTAATAGCAAAAAAGAGTCGGAACGCGAATTTGATGATGCTGAAAATATTATATTTGTATATTATATGATAGGTGTAAGTGTGAAAATAATAAATATTGTTAGTTAACTATGCTAGTGTTATATTAATAGTATTTTGGGCAACTTTCCTACAAGAATGATAGGTCATTTTGGCTGTTTTTTAAAAATACCGCCCAAAACCTTGATTCCCGGAGCGCCCCCTTTAAAATACTCAAATTAGGGCTTGGGTTAGGATTTAGGGGCTTAGGTTCAGGCTTAGTAACAAAGTAAATAAAGGCTTAGTTTGGGCTTAGGCTGAGGCTTAGGCTTAGTTTTAAATTTCTAAAATTTGTAGTGGTGTGGGGAACAAACCCTACGCGTTTTGCGGGGAAAAAACGCCCTAGTGCTTTCTGGCCGAACCTTACGACATATGTAGGACCATTTTGAGTATGTAGGTGGAAAGCGCATCCCAAACTGACTTACCACACCAAGTTTTGTGCAGTTTTGGGGCCTGTAGCATTTTTATGAAATATCAAAATTTTGCATGTTGAAAAATTTCAAAGTGACAAAATTTTTAAAAATTTTGACTTGTCATATTTTTCACAAAAAACACTTTTGGCCAACGCCGTATGCATTTTTTAAGAGAGTTATCTTTCCTCTATACTTCTAAAGCTCAAAAACAGTGAAAAACGTTGTGGTTGACCTGTGACTGGTCAAAGTTTGTGCGGGAAAAAACCTTATTGTGGGGAAAAAACCCTATTTTGTTTGGCGACAATTTTTTGCTGAACGCTCCCATTCTTGCTAATAAAGTTAGTTCATCTGGGCTAACAACATGCGTAGAGTTCATTGAAAATGTTTTTTTCGCCGCAAAACGTCGTTTTTTGTCGTTTTGGCCCCAATAGCGTACCCAGCATTTCGCGAAGGGGGGGCTGAACTGATGGTCGACGACCGGGGGGGGGGGGGGGTGAAAACGCACACGCAGTCCGCGGCAGTCTGCAGAAAGTTCAGCTTTTTAAAATTTTTCTACTGATTTCATTGATATTGCAAAAAAGTTTTATATACGCAACATGCCGTGCAATCATAGTGGTTGCAGGGGTCTGGGGGCGGCAGCCCCCAGAAGCTGGAGCTTTTTTAGAATTTTGAGATAAAATTTGCATTGAAAAAGCAATTCTAAGCAACACTTGTTGCGAAATCATAGTGGTTGCAGGGGTCTGGGGGCGGCAGCTCCCAGAAGTTGAAGCTTTTTTAGAATTGTGAAATAAAATTTGCATTGAAAAAGCAATTCTAAGCAACACTTGTTGTGAAATCATAGTGGTTGCAGGGGTCTGGGGGCGGCAGCTCCCAGAAGTTGAAGCTTTTTTAGAATTGTGGAATAAAATTTGCATTGAAAAAGCAATTCTAAGCAACACTTGTTGTGAAATCATAGCGGTTGCAGGGGTCTGGGGGCGGCAGCCCCCAGGAGCTAAAGCTTTTTTAGAATTTTGAAATAAAATTTGCACTGAAAAGGCAATTCTAAGCAACACTGGTCGTAAAAAAATAGTGGTTGCAGGGGTCTGGGTTTGGCAGCCCCCCAGAAGCTGGAGTATTTTTAGAGTTTTGAAATAATAATTGCATAGAAAAACCAATTCTAAGCAACACTTGTCGTGAAATCATAGTTGTAGCAGCGGTCTGTTCAGAGTCAGATTTTTTTATGTCAAATATTTCAAACTTAACCTATTTAGATAAAAAAGCACGAAAAATCGGCCCATGGGGGGACTACCAAACCTGAAAAATACGTTGTATACAAAAAAAATTGAAGAAAAACCATGGGTGACAAGGGCTGTCCTTAGACGTTCGTCCTCCACTCCAGCCACCACACGGTTTTTAATTAAAAGCCACACAAAATATATAACTAAATACCAATAATGATTTATTTCTGGTAAATCATTATTGGTATTTAGTTATATATTCTGTAAATACTATTAATGATTTATTTTATTTACAATTTCTTGATTCAGGTTACGTTGTGGATCATCTGGGCTATATCTCTATTGCAACCAAGCTGTCTACATCTGCATGATTCCCTCTGCTTTGCTACTCTATCGCTTAATTTTGTGCTTGCCGCTTAACTTTCCTTTTGCTTTTATTATTTTGGTTTTCTTTTGAAATTTTATTCTTTATTATTTTACAATGAATACCCGATCGAACCCAATTTACACGGTTAATAATTTCGACTGCTGGGTTTGTATGAAAGCCGTTGCTCCGGTTGATTTTTGTGTGCCTTGCGCTCTTTGCCATACAAAGGCTCATCACTCTTGCCTTGGTCTAACAGACTCTCAGTTTAGAAAATTTATTTCTGCTGGAGCTGAGGCATATATTAAATTGGCTTGCAAAAACTGCAAATCGTTGCCGGATCGAGTGGCGGCTCTTGAGCTTGCTTTTAGTCCGTCCAAGAGCGACTCTCAGACTCAGACACTCAACAGCTCTACACCTGACGTCAATGTCACCGATGGCTTTTTTCTAACGTTACAATAACAAATATTGTCAGCGCTGTTATTACAGAAATTATGCCTGAGCTGCAAAATCTAATGACCTTATCGGTTCAGAATCTTCTGGAAAAAAAAGAGAAGACAATCTGGTTGTTATTGGTCTACCTGACTATGACCACAGCGCAGATAAACCTCTGGACGTATCAGCCGCGGTCAACCAAATAGCCGAATTCGCTGGTATCAGCAAAGATGAACTGGTATCTGTTTACCGTGATGGAAAGTTGGGTACTCCGAAGGGACGTATTGTTAAGGTGAAATTTCGAAATAAGTCTGCTCGCACAACGTTTCTCTCGAAATCACAAACATACCGAAGTCTCGGAGGACCGCTGGCGCGTGTGTGGGTCAGGCCTGACCTAACCTACGCTGAGCGCGTGCAAGATCGAGCGTTGAGGGCTGAACTGAAACTGCGTCGTAAAAATGGCGAATCAGTTATTATTAAGAATAATGCAATTGTCCCTGGCAAGCCGCGCCCCCCAAACTGAGTTTATTGATTAGTCGCAGTAGGTTTAGTGGTAATACTTCCACCCTGTTCTGTGAAGCTGTTCTTTTTAATGCTAGAAGTTTAGCCAATAAAATCCTCGACTTTAAATATGAAATTTGTCAAAGCCTGAAACCTTTTCATCTAATTTTTGTTACCGAAACATGGTTTAATGATAGTTTTAATAATTCTTCCTTATCTTGCTCTGATAGGTTTTTTTGTTTTTCGTACGGATAGACTTAAAGAGGTGGTGGTGTGGCCGCAATGATACACAAAAGTTTTGCAAGTTACCTTGTTACCTCTGAATCTTGTGACTGGGGTGAACTATTAGTGTTGGATATTTTGTTATATACCTTACAGTACAGATTCATGTTAATATAATCACCGCCTTCTCACTCTAAAACCGACATTGAAAATTTATGTGCTAAAATTGAATCATTAATTGATCCGCGAAAAATGACTGTTTTACAGGGTGATTTTAACTTGACTGGTATCGATTGGGCTACTGAAACGGTTCAGTATAGTTCTACTGCTGATCATTTTTTAGAATTTGTTTTTGCAAATAATTTAAAGCAATTGGTTGTTAATCCGACCCGTGGTGAGAATTTCCTTGATCTTGTGTTAACTGAAAGTCGTGATGTTTTTGATGTTATCGTTACTGATCCTTTCTCTAACAGTGACCACTGTAAAGTTGAGTTACTCGCCAAAATTCTGATCCTCCTGTACAAGTTAAAAAATATCGTAATGCGGATTACTGCTTTATCAATGTTTTTCTCACTTCTATTGATTGGTTGACAATTTTTAATTTTTCTTTTGACGTTGAATACTTATGGTCGATACTAAAATTCTTCATTCTACAAGGAATTGATATTTACGTCCCAACTAAATGTACTCGTGCTAAGAATTCCTTGCCTCTCTTATTACTCAAGCTTAGAACTAAGAAAGCTAAATTATGGAAAAGGTATCGAACAACTAACAACCCCTCAGTATTGGAGAAATGGAAGTGTACCACTAAATTATTTAAAAAAGAAATTCGCAAGCATCAATGTAAAGTTGAAAGTAGCGTCCTAAATTCCAATAATGTTTCTGTTTTTTGGAATTATATTCGCAAACACATCTCACCTACTGATTCTATTCCTAGTTTTTGCCACGATGACACCTTTGTACTTGATGATAAAAGTAAGGCTGGCTGATACTCTTAGTAACGTTTTTGCTAAGCCTTTTACGACAGATGACGGTAATTTAGTAGGAGCCTGTCCTTATGATTGTAAGTATGTTATCTCCGATTTTTATATTTGTATCGATGAAGTCAGCAAGATGCTAAATCAGTTGCCCAATAATTTTAGTTCTGGACCTGACGGTATCCCAAATTTTTTCTTGAAAAAGATTGGCTTTTCTATTATCCCTATCGTCCATATTTTGTTTAATGTTTCACTTATAACTGCAAAAATTCCCCTGGATTGGAAATCAGCTAATGTCACACCTGTCTTCAAAAGAAAAGGTAACAGGAACAATCCTGAAAATTACAGGCCAATCAGTTTAACTTGCACTATTATGCGATGGTTTGAAAAGTGTTTAAAGCCGGTTGTATTGCGAGCTCTCGAACTGAATGATATACTATCTCCAGATCAGCACGAATCTATATCTGGTAAGTCTACGCTGACACAGTTACTTGAATGTTTAAACCATTGGACACAAGCCGTGGATAGTAAGAATAATGTTTAATGTTATTGTTGCTTATTTAGATATTGCCAAAGCTTTTGACACAATTTCTCACTCCAAATTGATTCAAAAATTGTTTTGGTGTGGTTTCCAAGGTAATTTTCTTGATTGGTTTCAAAATTATTTATCTTGTAGAAAGCAACGAGTCAAAATTGGTTCTAGTTTCTCTGACTGGATGCCAGTTACTAGTGGCGTCCCCCAAGGAAGTGTTCTCGGACCCGTCCTTTTTATTGTATACATAAATGATATTTGTAAGCAGGTTCTTAATTCGAATATTAAAATCTATGTCGATGACACCAAGTTGTATATTAATGCTTCTGGTGCTACCGATTTGAAACTACTCCAAGATGATATTGACAGAATTTCTGTTTGGGCTACCAAGGCAGAACTACAATTCTCTGTTGCTAAATGTACTTATATTTGTTTTGGTCGCCCAACTTTTCCTATAGCCTTGACTCTACACAACGATGTTTTGCCATGTGTTAATTTAGTGAAAGATCTTGGAGTATGGTTATCCTCGGATCTTTCTTATTCTAAACATTGTTGTGAAATTACAAATTCCGCATATAAATTATTAGGCCTAATTTTTCGCAACTTCTCCACTTGTTGCCCAAAATTTTTGGTTAATTTATATAAGACCTACGTCTTACCAAAGTTAGAATATAACTCTTGTGTTTGGTCACCTTGGCAAATTTATTTCATTGACAAAGTTGAAAGAGTCCAAAAATATTTCACCCGTCGCTGTTTAAACAACCAACATTTGCCGTACAAAGAGAGGTTGAGAAAGTTGAACTTAAAATCGTTAGAATTGAGACGTTTGTATGCTGACCTTAAGTTAACGTATCTAATTGTCAACAATCAAACTGGTTTAGATTTTTGTTCGTTTTTCCGTTATAGACCTGTCTGCGGAAACCGAACCACTAATTTCTTGCAACTGGAACCACTGGAATCTCGGTTAAATCTGAGGAGATATTTTTTTGCCAATCGAGTTGTGCCCGTCTGGAACTCTCTCTCTGATATTATTGTGTCTAGCCCCTCTATTGATACATTTACGCGCAATCTCGACTTAAGGGGGTAGTGTCGCGAAAGCAGTCGATTTTGCGTAACTATAAAACATTTTTAGAAAAAGATACGACATCGTTCTTTATATATTTTGAAAATATATGTTAAGGCAAGTATTTTCGCCAAGTTTCATCAAAATCGATGCAGTATACTGTTTGCAGTGAGGTCGCAAAGTCGGAAAAATGACGTTTTAAAAACCTATACACATTCAATTTTTTCGTCACAATTATTAACTTATTTGTTTAGTTTGTTTACATAGACTAAAAGGACTTATGTTGTAGTTTACGCAAACAAAATTTAGTGGAAATTGCTTGAGTGGTTGCGGAGTAATACCTATTTGAACTGTGAAACTGTGCGTAAACAGTGAAGTACTCACAGCAATAATGACAAATTGTGAAAAATTTAGACGCTTATTTTAAAATCAAAAAAAAACGAACCTTTATTTTTCTTTTTTCTTATTTGTGGCAAAAAACCGTGCGTCGACACCTTATGTGTGCTTCACAAGCTGGCCAATCTGATATCTGGCTGAATTTTTTGAATTTTCATGTCCTTATTGTGTGATGTCTGGCTTACAATCGGTGATTGGTTCAAGATATTGGTAGATATTGGTAGTCTACTGTCTGGCAGTACTTATTTAACACAGTATAGCATTGGACTAGTTTCTCAGTGAACGTACAAGTTCAAAGCAAAAAGATCTTTTTTTGCAACCTATGAGCAAAACTGCTTTCGCGACACTACCCCCTTAATTGATTTTTCAAAATTTCTAAAGTCTTCCTACCTTCGTTAGTTTTTGGAATTTACCCTACGCATTACATACGAAAACGAACCATTTTCGTTACCTGCCTGATTCACTCATATTTTCTGCTTATTATGTACCATATTACTTAAGGGAAGGCGGTTCATGGCTTCAACGCAAGCTTTGCTTTCCCCTGTGCAGCATAATTGCGTATTTTTATTATTTTTGTCTTTAGTATTAGAGTTTAGTATTTTGTATTTTGTTTCCTTTGTTTCGATACTTTATACTAACATTGTCGATTGCTGTCAATGCATTATTTTTTGCCATTTCTGTTTTGTTTCTTTTGTTTTTCCCTGCAAACTGATATTATGCTTTTATGTTAGCACTAATAAACTTCTTCTTCTTCTTCAATAATAGTTGTCAGCATTACTCATTATTAATACACCATAGCAGATATAAGTCATGTATATACATTAGAGCAGTAATGAATTAAGGGCGAGATCCACTCGAAAGAAAATTTTGGGAAATTTTTGAAATTTCAGTGTAATTTTAGTCAATTGGGAACGTGTCGGAAAATTTTTTTCAGCGGTGTCATAAAACCAAAGAAGACCACAGGAAAAAATGTGAAAAAAGGGGGGGCTGAAATCGCGAAGGGGAGGCTAAAATCGCGAAGGAGGGGCTGATGTCCCCCTAGCCCCCCCCCTGGGTACGCCACTGTTTGGCCCATACCCCGACAAACAAACAAAACAAACAAACAATTAGTTTATTGAACCAGTAGTGCGTATATGTCAAAAAAGGTTCAAAAGGCACCAATAACAAATATTGTAGCCAAGTCAGTCTAACAGCGATAAAAAAAACGTGAGAAAAAGAAAACGACATACAATACAGTGAAAATTATGGCTAAAAACAGTAGTATGTAAACACACACAATAGGTTTAAGCGCATCGTGCAAATACTACGAGCAGGTAAGGACAAAAAATGAAGCTAAAAAATTATTTAAAAAAACACAAAAATAAACGACATATACGAGGTATACATAGTCTAGGACACTAGGTTGTAAAAGACAGTCTATGTAGGTGGTAAAGCGAGAAAACAAAAATTTTAAATCAAACACGTTCCCAGTCAACTTTCTGAAATGTGGACAAATCTATTGCTTGAAGCCGTTTTTTAAACAAATCAACACTTGTAGCATACACAACATGTTCAGGCAAAGAATTCCACCATCCTACTACTCTATATGAAAAAGCAGATTTAAATTTTTCAGTGTGGGGCTTTGGATATTTCAGCATTTTACCGTGTCCACGAGTTCTTTCTTTAGTTTTTAGTTCAAAAAATTCATTAAAATCTAGTTCAACACATCCACAGCATATTTTAAATACAGTAACTAAATCGTTAAAAATCCGACGGTACTCAAGCGTTTTCAAGTTCAACTGTTTTAGACGTTCAGTATACGGAAATTCCGACATTCCAGGGATTCTACGTGTAAAACGGCGCTGTACAGCCTCAACTTTTTTTATATCTATAACGAAACGTGGATTCCAGACGCTAGAATTGTATTCAAGAATAGGGCGAATGTACAATTTAAATAATTTTGTTAGAAAAATTGTGTCACGGTTACGAAAAGCTTTAAAGACAAGATTCATAGTCTGAAAGGCCTTTGCTACAATTTTACTTACATGCACACTAGAATCTAAACTTTTGGAAACAAAAACACCTAGATCTTTAACGTAAGCAACAGGTGGTAAAACGGTATTAGACAATGATATATCTTGACACACATTTGATGACCCTAGGTGAAGAACATTGCATTTTTCAATAGATAGAGACAGTTGCTATAGATTGGCCCAATCATATACCTTTTTGAGGTCGCGTTCTAAAAGAGAAACGTCACTCAGACGGTTCGCAGAGAAGTAAAGCTTCGTGTCATCTGCATAAATAGAAATAAAACTATTTTCAACAACAGAGGGTAGGTCATTTATGTACAGTAAAAATAGAAGGGGACCTAAAACACTGCCCTGTGGTACGCCACTCTTTACAGCCTTTGAGCCCGAGGAGCAGCTGTCGACAGACACAAACTGATTTCTATTGCTTACAAAGTTTTCAATCCAGGTCAACAGCGTTCCAGATATGCCATAAAAACTGAGCTTATGCAAAAGTTTTCTATGTGACACAGTATCGAAAGCTTTGCTAAAATCTAAGTATATAACGTCAATAGCAGTACGCGCATCTAAAGATTTATGCCAATTGTTAAAGCAGCACAAGAGTTGAGTCAACGTTGATCGCCCGCTAAGAAACCCATGTTGGTGATTTGAAATTTGTTTGGTTTCATACAGAAAGTCTAAAATATGCTTCTTAACTATTTTTTCTAGTACTTTGCAGCAGATACTAGTGAGACTTATAGGCCTATAGTTTCTTAAATCACTTTTGTCTCCCTTTTTGAAAATAGGTATAACTTTCGCTAACTTCCACCCCATCGGTATCTGTCCCGATTCAAGCGATGAATTGAAAATTTTTTCTAAAGGGATGCTAAGCTGTACAGAATGAATCCTTAGAAATTCGCAGGGGATGCCATCGGGACCAGCAGCAGAAGTGGAAGAAAAAGACTTCATAACTGACTGAATTTCTGTCCTAGTAGTGCGTAATTGACATAGCTGTCTAGGGCAATGATTAAAATGATGTAGGTTAGGTAGCTTACCATCGTCATCTACAAAAACGTTAAAGAAATGCTCATTGAGAAAGTTAGCCTTATCTACAGCATTCTGCGCAACAGCACCGTTAGAGTCTACAAGAACTGGAAGCTCCTGATTTACACGCAGCTTAGACTTAACATACTTGAAAAAAGATTTTTGATCTGAAGAGCGTAAAAAGTTATTTTCGTCTGAAACAGCTGCAGAATTTATGGCATTATTAAACTCGTGGGATGCGTACGTACACCTATCTCGATTCGATTCTGTTGGAGCGAGCCTAAATTGCCTGAAAGCGCGGCGTTTTCTTAAGAGAAGCTTACGTAAAATCTTTCGCATTCGAGGCTTTGTTCTTTGCCTGTCTTGAAATGGAACAAAATCGGCCATTACAGTTAGTACAAATGACGTAAACAGCTCCCACAATTTGTTAATTTCGGTGAAATCACTAAAAATCATGGTCCAATTTACCATTTCAAAGCAGTACGATATGTGCCCATGGTCCGCCTTACTCCAGTCAAGTCTTGACGTCTGTTTTCTAGGCTGAGCAGTCCTACTTAGAGAAATTATAAGAGAACTATGGTCAGAATTACCCAAAGGGAGTCCTATGTGACAGTGATTGACTAAGTCCGGTACGTTAAGAAACGCCAGGTCCAACATTGATGAACCTCTGGTCGGCTGAGAGACACATTGATAAAGCCCTAGATCTTGAGTCGCTTCTAAAAACTCGTGTTGTCTATGTGCGGTGAGCGCTGAGGGGACTGTCCAGTCAATGCCAGGTAGATTGAAGTCGCCTACTAACTAAGAGGGTGGGTTGTTTCAGTTTTAGAACGCTTGAAATATTCTGAATTATGGGGTCAATCAAGTGTGAGTCAGTAACTTTAGATCTATAGCAACAACCAACTGTTAATTTAAAATTCTGTAAACCCAACTTCAGCCACAGTATTTCAAGACCCTCATCAGTTACTTGGCTAATAATTTGTGCACTAATACCATTTCTGATCAAAATTGCCACTCCCCCTCCATGTGCTGAACAGCTCCTATCCACGCGGTAAATATTGTACATGTTGCCGCACCCAAACAGTGAATCGCTGTCATTATCGGTTAACCATGTTTCTGTTATTGCAATAATTTCAGGAACGTTGTGCTGACAAATAATTTCAAAAAACAGGTTTAGAAACTTATTTCTTATACTTCTAGCATTGACTACAATAACAGAAACAGGGGTAAACCCAGAACCGGCCGTCGTCGCATGGCCGAGTCCCTAGAAAAGGCGTTGGGCAGTATCAGATGGAATTGGAGTCATTCGGTACGACGATTGAGGACATGACGTTTGGAGATAGTAGCGATTGGGCGCCGACCGTAAACTGTTGGCCGTGGTGTTTTGGTAGGGGCGTCGAGGTTGGTGTTGCTGATCATACCGCCGGTCAGGCTGAAATGACGGACGACAAAATTTTTGTTTGTGGCCGATTTCATTACACGCGTAACAGCGAACAGGACCTCTCGAAGCTAATCTGCATTGCCGAACGCTGTGCCCTTTCTCGCCACAACCGAAACATAGGGGAGACGGGCCTTGTCGAGAAATCGGACGAGAGGGTCCGTTTTTCCAGCGATTCAGTGTCTGCACGTTGGGGGCGGGGCGTGACCTTGGAGGGTTCGTCGATCGTCGCTGAGGAACAAATGGAGGGTCCTCATTGTCATAAAGTATAACGACGTAATCCCCGTAATGATGAAAATCAACACGAGTTTCATATTCGGACTCAGCTTTCAGACTGGCTCGTATATTCGTTAAAATGCTACCCAAAATATTTTTTCCGCAGAGATTGTCCAAAGAGTTAATAGTAGATGAATAGTCCAGCCCTGTGCCCCAGTATCTGCAGCTCACATGAGTCGAATGAGCTAAGTAAGATTCACCTGATGACCTGAGCGCATCTCGAAAAGCTCGACTTTGATTTACCTTGGCCACCTGTATTTTTTGCATTAGCTCAGTTTCAAATCTCAAATCTCTGTCAACATCGTCAAAGATTTTGCCGAGACGTTTGGCCACGCCAGCGTGCTGGGCTGTCACAATTTGATTGAACAGGTGCCTTTTGCCATAGAATAGTGCTCGCTGTGCTTGAAACACATGCTCAGCAGAGCTGTACACAATACCTTCATACCGTATCTTTGCGGGATAAAAACACGACAGTGGGTTCCGGTGGCCATGAAAAACAGTCGCAGGAAAAGTTACGATCTCTGGATGGGACGACAGGCCCAACGCATGACTGTCGTCAGCTGGTATCGTCGATGAAGCGCCGTTTTCGGACTTCAAGGCACTTGAATACGATTTTTTATCCGAATCTGCAGCTGGCGACACACAGGATTCGGTTGGTTCTAGACTGATGGAAACAGAAGAGCACTGCGGAGTCTCTGACTCGGTCTCTACTGATCGGCGCGGGAGGGCCACAGCAGTGGGAACGGGAGGGCCAGTGTTTAAATTTGACTTAAGGGGGTAGTGTCGCGAAAGCAGTCGATTTTGCGCGACTGTAAAACTTGTTCAGTAAAATGTTAGAAATTGTTCTTTCTATATTTTAAAAATCTACCAAAAGGCAAATTATTTTGCCAAGTTTCAGCAAAATTGGTGCAGCACATAGTTTGCAATAATGTCTCAAAGTCGGAAAAATGACGAAAAAAAAACCTATTCACATTCCATTTTTTAGTCACATTTATCAACTTTTCGGTTTAGTTCTTTTACATAGACTAATAGCACATATGTTGTAGTTTATGCACACAAAATTTAGTGCAGATTGCTGTAGCGGCTGTGGAGAAATACTAGTTTGAACTGTGAAGGTGTACTTAGGGGGGTAGTGTCGCGAAAGCAGTCGATTTTGCGCGACTATAAAACTTTTTCAGTATAAGATAGGTCATTGTTCTTTATATATTCTAAAAATATGTTTCAAGGTAAATATTTTTGCCAAGTTTCAGAAAAATTGATGCAGCATACAGTTAGCAGTGAAGTCGCAAAGTCGGAAAATTGACGTTTTAAAAACCTATTCACATTCGATAATTTCGTCACAATTAAAAAACTTTTTGTTTAGATTCTTTACATAGACTAAAAGCAGATATTCTCTAGTTTATGCACACAAAATTTGGTGCAAATTGCTTGAGTCGTTGTGGAGTAATGCCTGTTTGAACTGTGAAACTGTGCGTAACCTGTATGGTACTCAGAGCAATAATGATAAATTGTAAAAAATTTAGACACTTATTTTGAAATCAAAAGAAAAACGAAGCTTTATTTTTCATTTTTCTTATTTGTGGCAAAAAATGGTGCGTCAAAACATTACATGTACTTCACAAGCTGGCCAATCTGATATCTGGCTTGATTTTTTGAACTTTTATGTCTATATTGTGTGATGTCTGGCTCAAAAATGGTAATTGGTTAAAAATATTGGTAGATATTGGTAGTCTAGTGTCTGGCAGTGCTTATCTGACACCATATGGCATTTCAGTAGTTTCTCAGTGAACGTACAATTTCAAATCAAAAAGTTCTCATTTTGCAGCCTATGAGCAAAACTGCTTTGGCGACACTACCACCTTAAACTGTAAAATAATAACAGCAATAATGATAAATTGTGGAAAATCTAGACGCTTATTTTCAAATCAGAAGAAAAACGAACCTTCAATTTTCTTTTTTCTTATTTGTCGCAAAAAATTGTGCGTCCACACATGATGTGTACTTCACAAGCTGGCCAATCTGATATCTGGCTTGATTTGTCGAACTTTTATGTCCCTATTGTGTGATGTCTGGCTTACTAATGCCGATTGGTCCAAAATATTTGTAGATATTGGTAGTATCAAGAGTAGTGGTATGATGTCTGGCAGTAATTATTTGATACCATACAGCGTTGGACTAGCTGCTCATTGCATGTACTACTTCAAAACAAAAAGTTCTATTTTCACAGCCTATGCACAGGAAAAAATCTGATTACAAAAATATTACAAAAAAATTACAAATTTATTACAAACAATATGTAATAAATTTGTAATTTTTATGTCACATTTTTGTAATTTCACTGTGCAACTTTGTAATTTTTTTGTAACTTTTTTGTCATTTTTTGTAATAATTTTGTAATTTTTTTGTAACTTTTATGTAATTTTTTTGTAATTCGAGTGCAAGTTTGTAATTTTTTTGTAACTTTTTTGTAATTTGCAGTTGAAAAAATATACAAAATTTTTTGTAACTTTTTTGTAATTTTTTTGTAACTTTTTTGTAACTTTTTTGTAAGTTTTTTCCCAGCTGACGATTTTGAATTTTAACGATCAGTATATCTACAAACTGGCCGAATTCTATATAAGCAAATTGCTTGAGTCGTTGTGGAGTAATGCCTGTTTGAACTGTGAAACTGTGCGTAACCTGTATGGTACTCAGAGCAATAATGATAAATTGTAAAAAATTTAGACACTTATTTTGAAATCAAAAGAAAAACGAAGCTTTATTTTTCATTTTTCTTATTTGTGGCAAAAAATGGTGCGTCAAAACATTACATGTACTTCACAAGCTGGCCAATCTGATATCTGGCTTGATTTTTTGACCTTTTATGTCTCTATTGTGTGATGTCTGGCTCAAAAATGGTAATTGGTTAAAAATATTGGTAGATATTGGTAGTCTAGTGTCTGGCAGTGC
Organism: Trissonchulus sp. WLG1_4; assembly: GCA_030248245.1. Classification (NCBI taxonomy): domain Eukaryota; kingdom Metazoa; phylum Nematoda; class Enoplea; order Enoplida; family Ironidae; genus Trissonchulus; species Trissonchulus sp. WLG1_4. The sequence continues at coordinate 3,602 of JASANF010020051.1, read as the reverse complement.
TTATCTGACACCATATGGCATTTCAGTAGTTTCTCAGTGAACGTACAATTTCAAATCAAAAAGTTCTCATTTTGCAGCCTATGAGCAAAACTGCTTTGGCTTCACTACCACCTTAAACTGTAAAATAATAACAGCAATAATGATAAATTGTGGAAAATCTAGACGCTTATTTTCAAATCAGAAGAAAAACGAACCTTCAATTTTCTTTTTTCTTATTTGTCGCAAAAAATTGTGCGTCCACACATGATGTGTACTTCACAAGCTGGCCAATCTGATATCTGGCTTGATTTGTCGAACTTTTATGTCCCTATTGTGTGATGTCTGGCTTACTAATGCCGATTGGTCCAAAATATTTGTAGATATTGGTAGTATCAAGAGTAGTGGTATGATGTCTGGCAGTAATTATTTGATACCATACAGCGTTGGACTAGCTGCTCATTGCATGTACTACTTCAAAACAAAAAGTTCTATTTTCACAGCCTATGCACAGGAAAAAATCTGATTACAAAAATATTACAAAAAAATTACAAATTTATTACAAACAATATGTAATAAATTTGTAATTTTTATGTCACATTTTTGTAATTTCACTGTGCAACTTTGTAATTTTTTTGTAACTTTTTTGTCATTTTTTGTAATAATTTTGTAATTTTTTGTAACTTTTATGTAATTTTTTTGTAATTCGAGTGCAAGTTTGTAATTTTTTTGTAACTTTTTTGTAATTTGCAGTTGAAAAAATATACAAAATTTTTTGTAACTTTTTTGTAATTTTTTTGTAACTTTTTTGTAACTTTTTTGTAAGTTTTTTCCCAGCTGACGATTTTGAATTTTAACGATCAGTATATCTACAAACTGGCCGAATTCTATATAAAAAACCAATTTTTGATGAGAAATACAAAAATGTTTTTGTAACTTTTTTGTAATTTTTTTGTAACTTTTTTGTGACTTTTTTGTAACTTTTTTGTAATTTTTTTGTAACTTTTTTGTAAGTTATTCCCACTTGACGATTTTGAAAATTTATGATCAATATATCTACAAATTGACCAATTTTAATTCATATAAAAAGATAACCCAGATTTACTAAAAAATATATACATACATATATACACTGGGGGAGCGGAAGGCTCGGAATACTGGCGTTACAGACGGGTTTTTTTCTAGCTATACACAGACGGGTTTCTGTGTCATGCTTACTGGAGCCCGTCCAACGACTGGGGTACTCCCCGCAAGCCAACTGGCCTTGGCGCAAGCGACATTTAGCTCAGCGGAACCCATGTGTTGATGCAAAGACGTTAACTGTCAATGTATGAACAAAAAAATAACGCACCTGTCACCTGTGCAAATGCTTATAAAGATTGTAAGCGATACAACGCTTGTTAGAGAGCAGTCTGCAACTGCACTACGTGTCGGGAATTTCCCGATTGTTTTCGTGTGTATCTGTGTGTACGTGTGTTTTGTACATCTTCGTGTGTGTGTCAGCTGGGCATACGTACGCGCGCATGCGTACATATGCCCAGCTCATTTGCATATTAATCCGCGCAGGCTGCCGCCTGCTTGTCTAGCCATGGTTAATGGTTATTGTTTCGAATGTTGGTATGGGAATAGAATTTTGTTGTAGAGGCTGGTAGCCTAGTGTAATTGACTATACGACGTTCTTTGCCTTTTGCGCCCCCATTGTGGGCTTGATCTTTTGCGCCCAACTCGGGCTGTATTTCTTAGTGTGGCCCTTTGGGCTTTGTTTATTTTTGTATTTGTGCAGCCAGATTGGCTCTTGTATTTTCGCGGGTTTAATAAACCCTTTTTTTCCATCTATTGTTTATCTTGAACTTGAACCTTTTCTTACTAGGGTATTGTTATGTACTGTGCTGATAATAGTTGTATTGCGGGTGGCTGTACTCTTCCCATAGGGAAGGGAAAGTCGCCCTGATTTATTACGGAGAAACTACGGTGGGCCACTTCGTATACAGTCCACTCGCTAACTTTTGACCGGGCCCCAATTTTCTCCACATGGTCCTCGGAGCCGGATTCGAACCAGCGACCTATGGATGGTTCATATCCATAGGTCGCTGGTTCGAATCCGGCTCCGAGGACCATGTGGGAAAATTTGGGCCCATCGACAAACCAAGTGGACTGTATAGAAATGGTTGGGCCCCCAGTATTTCCCGTTGGTACAGTTAAGGGGACTTTCCCTTCCCTGTGGGAAGAGTACGGTCCCCATGCACGAAAGTACCACCACCGTAATGCATAGTCAAATCGTTAAACTCACACGCACACACGATAGTGAAAATGAGTTAACACAAAGCGACGTGGACTAAAACAGTTTATTCATAAACCGCGAGTCCAACAAAGAGCAAATTAACAACAAATAAATGCAGTTCACAAAGTCAAACAAACCAAAAGCCCCAAAGGCGAACCAAAGCCTGATTATCTTGGCGACTAAATATAACGTGAAATTAACGAAGTCTATAAACTAACACGACGTCCAAACTATTCTAACCAAAGCAAAACCCGAGACCAAGAAACTATACACAAAACCCAATACGAAAAACTCGAAACCAAAAAAACACCATCACAAAATTACACCCTCTAAATCCCAGATCTATGCAACAACTAAACAAAACTGGACGAGCAAGAGCAAAAACTGACAGCAATATGCCTTTTCGATGTCACTAACCAGTGCAACAGGGTGTGTTCGAAAGCGCAACAAAAGACCACACAAGTCTTCCAAGAACACGGGACCCCTGTGCAAACAGTCATTCAGGCTGTTCAGGTCTTTGCGCACTTTCGATGAAGCGTCAAAGACAATCCGCAACTTGGTGGTTGGTTTGTCAGGGCTAAATACCGCATGGTGCGGCATATAGTACACGACGTTCCCTGAGGGAACGACGGGTGCTTCTTCGATTATGCCCTGTTCTAGCTGACCCTGGAACACGGCATCATAAGCCTCACGGGTCGTAGACGAGTCACCAAGACGGCGACACAAAGATTTTAGGCGGCCATAAGCCAGAGCATAATTGTCTGGAAGCTCCATGAGGGGCTTCTTCCACGGCCACTGAACATGGTAGCGACCGTCGACGAACTGCACTGTGGACGAGAAAGATTCCAGGGCTTCTTCGTCAAATGTCCCTTTGTCTTGGCTCTCGCGCATGCCAAGTTCTTCCAACTCCCAATACCTAGTCAAGTCTAGGGTGGGGCTGGCAACGGGGTCGATGGCGGACAAGGTTTTCAGGAACATGACCGCCACCGTTTCAGGCCCCGTCTCGTCGGTGGGGATTCGGCCCGTAGCAATGAATCCCAGTTTCGAATTCAGGAACCACAAATTGGGGCCAGCCTGAATGCGCTCACTGGCAATGAAACTATAGTAATAGTCCATGCCAATGAGGATGTCAATGTTCATGAGCTCTGGGCGGTCGACAGGTGGCTCGCCATGTATACAGTCCACTCGCTAACTTTTGACCGGGCCCCAATTTTCTCCACATGGTCCTCGGAGCAAAACATTATTGCTCATTTGTCGCCAGTCCTTAAGTACAAGGCTGTTATTGTTTGTGTATCCCTGTTTATTTGTCGTTTGTTTTTACTGTTCTCGGGGAGCGTGTCGCTAT
>JASANF010020049.1:0-13508 GCA_030248245.1 Trissonchulus sp. WLG1_4 | reverse complement strand
TTTCCTGTCGTTACCACAGTAGCGACAGGACCTTACATTTGATTTGCCCTAGCGAATTACACGTCTTACGTTTATTCGCGAGCAAGATAATGTGTGTGTTTTACGAGTAATTTTTGTGCTGTGTGTGATCGTGTTTTGTGTGCGAGCTAGCCAGTGACGACGACTAGCTGCTTTTGTTGCTAGCATTTTAGATACTGTGTAGCGCTAAAATAGGGAGATATTTTTAAGTGCTAAACAGTTTACTTGGCGATAATTTGAAAAAAAAGTTTAGATCCAATTGATTGTTGAATTGTGAATTAATTGAATTGTTTTAAAAACAAGCTTCCAAAGACAGCAAAGTTCAATCCAGTAAAACGCAACTTGGTAATAGTAAAAATCAAATTATTTTACCTGTCAGAATTGTGCCAAATACTTTTTCCTTGCCCTCTCTTGGCTGTTAAATGCCTTCAATTGAACAAATTTGTCCAAAAGTTTTGTTTAAACTCCAAATCGTAAAATATCGTAAAATAGTAGCTTTCAGTCTGTTTTACCAAAACGAAGCTCTGGCTTGAACAAGCTCTTCTGAGAAGTGATTACATTGTGAGGACTGAGCGTCAATATTCCAGAGGAAATATCAAACGCCGCCGTAATTTGTGCATAAAATGATACTAATATCCTAATTTTTGCACACATTTACTACTGTGAGTTGCTCCAATGCATTACTGGTAAACTATAAAAACATTTTAATGTCAAAAACTGCACAATAGCGAAACATTTTGATTTAGATTTTTTAACAGAAAACATAATAAAATTTAAAAAAGACCACCAAAATTTCATCCCGGATCACTGGGTTCAGAGTAGGGGCAAAAAAGTCAACCCATTTCATTTAAGGGGGTAGTGTCACGAAAGCAGTTTTGCTCATAGGCTGTGAAAATAGAACTTTTTGTTTCGAAGTAGTACATGCAATGAGAAGCTAATCCAACGCTGTATGGTATCAAATAATTACTGCCAGACATCACACTATCAATATTGACAAATATCTTGGACCAATCGTCATTAGTAAGCCAGACATCACACAATAGGGACATAAAAGTTCGAAAAATCAAGCCAGATATCAGATTGGCCAGCTTGTGAAGTACACATCATGTGTGGACGCACAATTTTTTGCGACAAATAAGAAAAAAGAAAATTGAAGGTTCGTTTTTCTTCTGATTTGAAAATAAGCGTCTAGATTTTCCACAATTTATCATTATTGCTGTTACTATTTTACAGTTTAAGTACACCTTCACAGTTCAAACTAGTATAACTCCACAGCCGCTACAGAAATCTGCACTAAATATTTTGTGCATAAACTGCAACATATATGCTATTAGTCTGTGTAAAAAAACTAAACAGAAAAATTGATAAATGTGACTAAAAAATGGAATGTGAATAGGTTTTTTTTTCGTCATTTTTCCGACTTTGAGGCATTATTGCAAACTATATGCTGCACCAATTTTGCTGAAACTTGGCAAAATAATTTGCCTTTTGGTAGATTTTTAAAATATAGAAAAAACAATTTCTAACATTTCACTGAACAAATTTTACAGTCGCGAAAATCGACTGCTTTCGCGACACTACCCTTAAGTTAAAGTTAAAGTTAAAGTAAGGGCCATTGCTTCAATTTAAGTTAAAGTTACAGTTAAAGTAAGGCTCAGGCATCAATTTAAGTTAATGTTAAAGTAAGCCGAAAATCAATGACTTTTATACAACTTTTTTAAAAGTAACTTAAAGTTGAAGTAAGGTTGTTTTGTTTCAATTTAAGTTAAAGTTACAGTTAAAGTAAGACCTCTAACTTTTTTTGGAGTTAGAGTTAAAGTTAAAGTAAGACCCCTAACTTTTTTAATTTCAGTTCAAGTTAAAGTTTAACTTTTTTGCCCTAGTTCAGAGGGCAGAATGATTGATGGTTCTTGGTGTGATTTAAATTTAAATCACATTAGAATCAGGTACCGGATAGCTCAAGTGGTTGGACGGAGCATCTAGTCAAGAATCGTGAAACCAGCGGCTCGATTGCCCACTGCTAGGTTATCTTTTGTTAGATTTCTAAGTTTACCTATGTACTGCCTGTGACATTGAGAAAAGACTATGCAAGAAGAAGTGAGAGGTACGTGCCATTTAGTGTTCATTAACACTAGAAATTTGACCTACCCAATTAACGTAGAAGAAGGAGATTCTGAATATAACATACAATACGCGGCCGCTTAGGCCCCATTGGGGGCCGCGGAAAAAGCAAGCAGGAAGCAGGTCACCGAGGATAAGGCAGATCTTCTTCAGTACAGTTGTTGAGGTAAGTTTATGATACCATTTTTTGACTCAAGGTCATGTTTACCATTGCGACGCTTCAGTACTCGTACTTCAGTACTTCAGCGTCTGGGTTGCCCGATTGACCTGTGCTGTATTAAATGAGAAATGGGACCTATGAGACTTGGGGGCTGTGGTGTACTGGTTAGCATTCTTGTCGTCGACGCAAGCGGCCAAGGATCGATTCCCGGCGCCTCCATGTGTTTCTTTCTATCGAAATTAGGGCATCAAAACCTTTTCCGGTATTAAGAAATAGGTATGTTTGTGCGACAGGTTAAACTTCCTTAGAAGCAACTTCTTCCAGTAGTTTAAATTCCACTGAGTACAATTTGCACTAAAATTACTGCTAGGTACTGATGCAGTATGGCTGGTCATGGCCATGGATCAGAACTCAATAAATTTTGCATAAAACTGCTGCTTGTTAGCTATATACTTTTTGTGAACATATACATATACTGTAACAGCTTTAAAGCATTATATACTTGACTTAAACTGGTTGCAAGCTAAACCAGTTTCAAATTAGAAATTAACAGTGGCTGTAACTGTAGAATACCGAGTTTTTAAGTGCCTTATCTTTTATCGAATTAGCTTTAGATTTATTTTTGAACTGATCAGATTTGAATTCTTCAGTAACAGCCTGTGCAGACATACGTCATGGGATATAATTTGTCAGTGGGCACACAAACCTAAGACACATGAATTTGCCAAATTCTAGCAAGCTTCATGAAATTAGGCAAAATTCAGCGCTTTTGCTACATATGTTATGTTAATTTCAGTGGAAAAGCGCACTTTCAAAGCGTTGAGTTGTCAGAAAAGTGTTATTTGCATTTGGCTTCAGTAGCTATTTTTCGGTAATTTGCAACTGCAAGACTGATTGCTTTGGTTGGTGCTGTTTTTTGCGAAAATTGCAAAAAATTATCTTGTTGTTGAAAAACATGTGTCAACTGATGTCAACTGATTCCAAATTTGTCCGCAAAATATGGTGCAATTTTTTCGGAATTACCCATAGGTAAATTCGGATTGTCTTTACCCACTGGTGAGGGTAAGGGTAAACGGTGAAGTTTTGGACACAAGTTTTTGGACACTTTCCCATATTTCTTTCATATGGTCAAAACTTGCTGAACAAAACTGGTTGACAGTTTCTAATTTTTTAAAATTCAAAATATTTTACTATAAGTGTATTCTGAAATTTGGATTTATCGGGTTAGAGTTATGTAAATTTATTTGGTTGAAAACACAGCATAAAAATCAGCCTAACTTTGTAAAACTTAAACCCGAGCGTTTAATAAAAACGGTTGGCTATGCCAAACACTGCGCATAGATGTTTTTAAGCAAATTTTCTGATGTCCAAATTTGGGGATTCGGTATCTCCTTCCGCAGTAATTACCTGGCTTTCAATAGCTAATATAGAAAAGAGTCATGAATGTCCTCAGCAAGTAAAGCACCTATGTTATAGGTATTGGCAATGCTTACAAACCAGCACTATGAAAACATCACTACGTAAAGTTTCAACAAACTATAACGACAAACATTAAGCATTTTGGGACTATTGAACTTCAATCATTTAAAAACAAGTCTCCCAACCTACACAAATGTGGTTCTGTTACGCGAATCAATTTTGCGAGGTCCTGAACTAAATGTTTGCGTTTTACGCAGAAACTGTTTTTGTCCGCTGCTAGTTTTTCTGCGCTGCAAAGTTTCTCCAAACTTGCGTCAAAACTTTTTTGCAACAGCCGTTTTGTTGCGTCATTTTTAGCACCAAAGGAACGTTGGTTATTTTTGTGTTCGAAAAGTTTCGCTTGTACGCGGCGTTACACTTTGAAAGTTTGACAAACTTCTGCTAACAGAGAACGTTAAGTTTTTCTCATCGGCTCTATTTCGATTTCAACATTTTTGCTTATTGATTAACGTTGCCTTGAATGAATTCCAATTTTAGAGTTGTTCTTGTTGCGTCAAAATTGCGTTACATTCATGTATGGACGTAGGGGGATTTTTCTCAAATGTCCGCTGCCCCCCCCCCCAGATCGGCTATATCCCCCTTAAGGCCAGTTTACACTACCAAACCCACACCAAACTTCCATCAAACCAAACTTCCATCAAACCAAACTTCCACCGAACTCCACGTTTGGTGTAAATTTGCACCAAACCTTGTATTCACACTACCAAATTTCCACCAAACTTTCACGAAACCTGAGTTTGGTAGAGGTTTGGTTTGGTGGAAGTTTGGTCCAGGTGTGGTAGTGTAAACTGGTCTTTAATTGGCAAAACTTTTCAATAGCAACGGTCGACGGTCCCGCCTTCAGATTTTCACAGCTGTACTTGTGTGTAGTTCATTGTAACTTTTCGGATACCATCTAAGCATTTTTGCTCAGGAAAGCATGGCAGTAAATTGAGGTTAAAATTGTTGCTTCTGAATCTTGGCAAAGCATTGGCTTTAACTATTTTACTTAGGGCCTATTCCTTTACCGGATTAAAGGGTTAATTTTAATCTGACTAAATGGTTTAAAAATTATGCTTAAAATTGCCATTCCAAAACCTCCGGATTAAACGGACTTAACTTTTAGCGCGCTGCTTTTTAGTCAGACTAAATGGACCTAACTATGCACGCTAATGTTAAACGTGTATGTTGCATCCGTTTAGTCCTGTGGTAGTTTTGGAATGGGGTCAGACTAAAATTAAGCCGCTGACTTATTTTAACTCTTTTAGTCCGTTTAGTCCGATTTGTCGTTCCAAAACCTCGGACTAAAATAAGTCCAGTCCGTTTAATCCGGTAAAGGAATAGGCCCTTAGTTTCATCCAGCAAAGGATTAAACCCCTAGACTGGTTAATCCTTTAGAGACATTAGAAGTGATTTACTGAAAAGAATTATCCTTGATTTGGGCCCTAATATAACAATCATTTAATCCGATAAAAAATAGGTGGCAAGCTGATAATGCACAGGATTTATAGCGCTTGTCCATTCTGTAGAATTGTTTCACAGTAGCTTGTTTGAGCGCATTAAAGCAGTCAAGATGTCCGATAGTAATGTGTGAATAACGCCGAACAATGCAAGAGACAGGCACCAAACCGCACATACAAACTGGTCTAAACAATGCGTCCACATCAGCTAATGGAGCTTACAGTCTTTGTGGCTTTCGAGTGTAGAACTGTCAGTTTTTTACTCTCCTTTCGCTTCTGTTTAGAAGCAGTAAGCGTTGTTGAGAAGGATTAAGGAGATTAGACTTAAGAATTTGTTGGGTTAATAAGTTGGATATTGTGGATTAATGCCTGCTTTATATTCGTCCTCGTTTTGGACTCTATCGTTTGTAATTATTCCTGTTGGGCCACAGCCCAAAAGGTCTTTAATTTTGATTCTGGTATCTTTAACACAGTTCCAGCGTTAAAGTGTTTATGTGCGGAGTGTGTTTTGCATGTCTTTTATCGCAGCTGTGCATCTGTCACACTAAAATACCTTGTAGTTTCACTGTGTTGTTGAGATCGGGGCTGTTGTTGAGAAGTAATTCGAAATGCAAATGACTGCCAAAAAGTAATCAACTTAGAATCGAACTTATGGCCTCATGGTTGAGAATCTATCAAACTAACCACTCGACCATATAAAATCACTAGAGTCCCGAGACTTCACTCAAAGTACACATATAACTAATAGGATATAAATTATCCTAATCACATCGATAACAACAAAAATATAATAATCAAGATCTAAAAACAGTTATATAACACGGCACATAAATCCTTAGTTGCAAAATAAAATTTAGGACTAATTCGCTCTTGGAAAATTTTGTAATAGGTTGGCCCTGGTCCACAGCGTTGAAATACAGGTACCTAAAATATTCACCGACAACTAAATGACCTTTCTTTGTGGTCTCCGTGGCGCAGAGTACTAGCGCATTGGTTTCTTAAAGAAAAGTTTGCTGGATCGAGCCCAGCCGGAGATAACTTTTTTAAATTTTATGCAATATTCGCTAAGTCGATTAGGTAGCTCTTAACTATTTGCAGCAATAACATTTTACGTCTTTACCCTGAATCTATTGAGCACTTTATTCAAACTTTGTTAAAATGGTTGCTAAAGAAGACGTTTTGTATGGAAGATAAATCAAGTAAAAGTGTTGCTGTAGCTGGCCCAACAGGTTTACGATGGCCTCTGGCCAATGTACTTATGCTTATGCTTACAGAATGCTTTTGCCGCAGATTGGGCTTGGTGTAATTATATCTGCCTATTCCAAAAAATCGCCGCACAACAGGTCTTTAATTTTAATTCTGGCATTATAACACTAAACTGTGCAAGAAATGCGTCTGTCTGCGTGTTTAACATCAGCTCGTGTTTGTATGTGCGTGTGTCACCTACATTTACAGTGTACCAATTTCTCGTTTAATTCTGTGCAGCTTCTCTTAAGTTAATCGACTGTATCCTGCTAGGTCGAAATGTCAGGTCGAAAATTCAAAAAGAAACTGCCGGAGTGGAGTCGAACCACAAACCTTCCGTTTACGGATCGGACGCCCTACCAACTGAGCTGACCGGCCACATACAAACAGTTGCTGCCAAGCGAATTCAACTAAAATGTAAAACGGAGCTAATTGTCGGCTGAACCTAAAAAAACGAGAATTACAGCTTCAATTGAATTACAATAAACTTAAATTCAAATCGATAATCTCATATGTTTAAGCACCGTGGGTGCTTACCAATTAGCTACAAATTCCATGTTGCTAAAGGCGCGTCTCTTGAAACAGTGATGGTGAATAGTTGGCGTGACCAGTCACGATTCACGAACGGCTAACCTCACCTCGGTAACGAACTTTATATGTTTATATTTAAGTAAGATTTTCTATGTTTATGTTTGAGTGATTATTTTTATATGTAATTGTAGGCTTACATACATTTTGACCAGATACTTTTTTGTTGGCAGCATCTTTTAATACATTTCCTGCTAACTGTAGTCATTTAATGGTCATGAAAAAATGAATACATTTCTCACTCATCAAAATAACTCGTTCCTACATAATTTGCTAGAAGATAATAAAAACTACTTCAGTTTTTTGCATAAACCAACTTGTTGTAAGACAAGCTCTTCTGCTGAGTGAGAAACGGAACATTGCGAGGCCTGATTGTCAATATTCCAGAGAAAATATCAAACGCGGCCACTATATGTGAAAAAAAACGATTTATAATTTTTAAGTTTTGCACACATTTACTGCTGAGTAGCTCCAAAGTCTCTGAAACAGCAAAAAATATTTGCAAAAATAAAAAATCTACTATTTTTAAGAGAAAAGATATTGTATAAAAATTTTTTCACTCATATTTCCTGGGACTCGAACACCGGACCAACTGCTCGCGGAGCGAACACCCTACCGTTCGACCACCTGACCCCTTGAAAAACAGCGTTAAAAAGTTTAGATCAACATGAGAGTTACAATGTTACACTATGTGTCAAAAGATCAGCATGTTTTTGCAAGATCGTTTTTTTAGCAAAGCCAATGAAAAATGGTAGAAATGAAATAAAAACAATATGACAAATGTTAATCAATGACAAAATTTTATGAATACATCGTTGCATGTATACACCGCTGCAGGGTGCTTATCAAATCTATCTACATCGTGTACCAGCGGTGGTTAGCTCGGTTGGTAGAGCATCTGGTTCTTTACCGGAAGGGCGAGGGTTCAAATCCTCACCACCGATGTAGTTTTGCGTTTCGAAGATTGAACGTTGGAAAAGTCGACTAGGCTGTGAAAGCGACCTACCTGCCCTTCCAGTGTTAAGTAACACTGGAAATTTGACCTACCCAAAATTACATAGGATTCAGAGAATCTGAATATAGTATATACGCGGCCCCTGAGGGGGCCGCGTAATAAAAACTCTTTGAACTTTTGCATACACATTTTACAATAAGATAATCATCTGCTGCGCAACAGGTTTTAGCTGACCTGTTGGTCAGCTTACTTGAGCGTAATTCTTAATACTTACCGAAGATTTTGCCGCAGATTGGGCTTGTTGCATGAATAATGGCGGAGTCAAGGCTAGTGCGTATACAAAAACTTGGGGGAAAGCATTTAGACTTTATATGTGTAGCAACTTACCACATTTTGTCCTTGTGCCTGTGCCTGTATTTTGTACACAAGTATGAGTTATATCATTAATGTGATGTGAGTGATCGTTAATATCATTCATACCTACCTACAGCCACCATTTAGCCTACAAATAAGAAATTATTTAAGCCAAATCATACTTACGGGCGTAGAGTTCAACGGCAAAATTACGAAATTATTATGCCACAATCTTATTTGTTCGCTTCGATTTGGTGGCGTGATCATTTCGTAATTTCGCCGGCTGAACGGTCATACCTACAGCTATAAGTATGAATTTACCCTAACTGTTTACTAAGATACAGTTGTGACGATATTTCTTCGTCATTTTTCCAAATGACCGGACATATGGTTGTAGGTATATCGACTATATTTACTTATATAGTCTGTCTCAAGTCTTGCAATTAAGCCCGGCTCATACTTGTCCTCAAGAACTCAATCGTTTCGGCTTAAGCCTGGTTCATACTCGTCCTTGTCCCTATCGTTTTGTCCTTAACCGATTCCAAGAAAACTACCTAACCAAAAGAGTTGATATTTCCCTTGAGTTGATATTTCCCTTGAGGCAAGTCTGGGTCACATCCAGATCGTATGCAAAAAATTAGCCCAAATGCTTTGGTAAATTCGTCACTGCAGTTGATCGAAATTTGTCCTTGTCCCTGTCCTTACGTCCTTAAGGACAAGTATGAACCGGGCTTTACTTGCTCCATACGAACTCGAGCCCAGTGTAAAACTAGCCCTTCATGTAAAACGAAGCTTTCTCAAAGTTTCTTTGGGACAAGGGGTCAGGGACAAAAAAAGGACACGTATAAACCGTGCATTAAATCTGCATATGTTGTTCGTTATTTTAGGTTTATATATACATTTTCACATTGATTCGTCTATTTTGCCCATTTGTCCCTACAGTACCGACTAAAATTACGTCTACAGACAGACTCCGGAGTCAAAATGGAGTCATTCGATTCCGGAATCAAAGTTCATAGTTTATATTACTTTGACTCCGGAATCAAGTGACTTCGACTCCGCTGTGACTCCGGAGTCTGTAGCAAGTAATTTTGGTCGGTACTGTACTTTACAAACTCAACGTCAAACCCCTTGAAACAAACTTTTGTGCTTTGTTGCGCTGATGCTATGCGTGTGAATTAAAGTTTACTAAAGTCAATATGCACTTAAAAGCAATGGCGAGTTTGATTCCTTCCTTATTGTGAACAAATGCGTGACTTAAGCGGATCAAAGTCACAACTTTTGCAAGGTTTAGGGGTCAGGTCGACTTCTAAGAGTTGTCGTTTAATGCTAACTTTGTCTATAATTACTGTATGTATGTGTAAATGTAGACTATATGACGGATTAGTTACGGCGCGAAAACTTTTACAAGACGATTTATATTTCATACGTTAGAGTCGGGATTCACAAACGGTGTTTAGCTTGGCGTTCAGAAAAACTGTTTCCGAACTAAATAGTGCATCGTAATGTAAAATTCTATGCGTCACTATTTTATTTGATTAATTGTTCGACTTAGGATTGATTCATACTTACAGCCGTATGGGTATGCCCGTTCAGCCGGCAAATTTACAAAATGATATGAGCAGCTTGTGGCGTGTTTATTTGTAATTTTGCCAGCTGAACGGACATACGAGCGGCTGTTAGGTAGTATAATTCAGTGATTCAGTGATTCATGATTAATTGTTTATGTTTTGTAGTAAAACGCCTTTTGTGAACCCCAGCATACAGTGTTGGAAACAGAATATTATTAACTGGTTTTACTGAATCCTTATTTTTTATTTTTTATTTCTTATTTCTACGATTGTGTACCGTTAAGGCAGCAGTTTCGTTAGGTCCATTGACAACACCTGCGTCCCATTAGGGCAGCAACTATTTCGTTAGATCCACAACGCGTCCCATTAGGTTCACAGTTTCTTCATCGTCACTCTAACTTTATGTCTGAGGCAACTCGCTCACTGTTTCTAAACTAAATGTGAAAATTCTGCTACGCAGCGTTAATGCAGAAAATTATTATTTAAGCAATTACGAGAACAGGCAATTACAAAAATAGTTTTGATTTCAATTCAAAATTAGTCAGTTATCCAGCAGACTTTGGATGCCATTCAGATAAATTAAAATGAACTTATCCATTAGCATTAGGATTGTGAATGAAACTGCGAAAACTGATTTTTTCAAAATGTTTATGAGCACACATGTACATGGGGGTCTGGGACCTGGGGGTGCATGTATGTTTATGACATGTGACATGTAATATTAGAGGTCAGAGTTCAAACTTATATTCACTTTGTTTCAAACTCGTAATTTCTATTTTCATGTAACTTCACGTTTAGTATCCTACAGGTGAGAATCGTTCCCTTCCGCGCATAGTACGGTCTTCAACTACGTATAAACACTAATATGCAATTTAGGTATAACTATGTCTAGCCATCTCTACATCTCTTCAGTTCGTTTAATTCCGTCGCATAGGACAGTTGTGTATCATTATGCCTCGTTCTAATTTTCGATCAGAAGACGAATCTATTCATTCGTCGGCGTCTCAGGGTTCTGATTCCGAACCACAAGCGTCTTCTGTATCTTGTCGTCGCTCTAGTCGGTCAGTGTCTAGCACCAACGAGCCGCGTAGCAAGCGTGCCCGGTCGAGCACTGCTACACGGGAACAATCTGCTAAAGCTCAACCGACTATCGGTAAATCACTGGCAGAGAAACGCACCTCACGCAGTACAGCTGGCAAATCTCGTGCACGAAGTGCTAAGTCACAGCCAGCTTTGAGCAAGGGCGAAGTCACGGCTTTCAAGTTCACCTTCTGAAGGAGAAATACAGTCGGAAGATTCTGGTGAGGTGGCTAGTAATCATGTGCGCCAGGCACCAGTGTCGTGTCTTCAGTTTGGTTGTCGCAAAACTAGTTTAACATTAACACAGCCAAAGGTTATTGCTGCCTTAACGCTACAAATGTGGCCTTAACGAAACACCCAAAACTGTGTGGACCTAATGGGACGATTTTAATCTTGCCTTACTTTAGTATGGCCTTAACGGGACGCAGCCATTTCTACTATTTACTGCAATCTAAAGCAATAACCGTATAAGCTAGTCTGAAGAGGTTTACAGGACTCAGCGTTTTAGAGTCAACTACTTTAGCTGTACGCGTACGCTTGCGTGTATGCGCTGTAATGTCGGATTAAAGTTGACTCTCAACAAATTTATTGTAATTTGCATTGCACTTCAGTCTTACTTGCAGAGGCGTATTTCGCAAACCACACTTTGAATTTTGCAACGTGTGTTTTTTTTCTGACTCAAGTGTTGTTTTCTAAGTAACGTGACATTTGCAACTTTTTCCTACACTTATTAGCAGCTGGCGCATTTTATAAGAGGATGTCATATGTAAGTTAAACCTACAGATCCTACAAATTTGCATATTTCACACTGCCTTTGACTAAAATAGAATTCTAAAGTTCAATAACAAACAGACAGGATCAAACAAAACAGTTGTTGGATGCTTGTAAATGAGATATTAAGACCTATGAGACTTGGTCTCTGTGGTGTAGTGGTTAGCATTCTCGACGGCGACTCAAGAAATTCAATTCCCGGTCCGATTCCCGGCACCTTCATTTCTTTTGTTCTTTCACCTTTTGAAAAATAATTTGATTCTAATTTTTTACGACTCCCATTCATACGTAAATTAATGATTACTTTACTTATTCAATACAAAAATCATTTTGATGGAAAGGTTAACATTTGTTTGGAAATATCAACGTATTGTACATTAAAACACCAGTATTCATTATGACACATGTTCAACACCAAAAAATTTACATGTATTTCATACATTCACGTGTTCGACTAAGCAACCATGAAACGAGTTTATTTTAGTCCAACTAAACGAGTTGCCAATCATGCTTTAGACAGCGTTTAGCATCCCAGTTATCAAGAGTACACACATCGCGCAGATAATACTCTTGGTGTCACGTCAGCAGGTTTTCTGCAAACAACTCATACCTCAAATTTGAAGCCGTCAATAATTTCCCCAAACGTGCTAGCAAATGGCTTGGTGCATCCGTTTCTGCTTTAAGTAGCATTTTGGGTTGCTCTATTGCAAAAATTATTGCTGATGTTTTTTGTGCACTTAGCTTTTGGCGCCTTTTTTCTAGTTCTCTGTCATTTCTTAAAAGTAGTCATTTCGTAGAATTCAGGACGGTCGTATTTTACTTCAAATAACAAGCGGTGTATCGATTTTGATTGGTTGATTTGTGATTACGAGCATAAGGGCCTTGAACGCCGCTTTATTCCGTTTTAGTGAGGTCAGAATTCAGTAATTGCCTGCTAAGAATCAATTTATACGCTTCTGTAAGGACATTGGGACATACGGGCCAGTACATAGGCTGCTAAAGTGCAATGCATGTACCGCGCTGCGAAGCTAGCCAATGGGAAGAGTGTCATACTTTTGTCATTAAGTATACTTGGTAATATGTTTAGCAAGTGACGCGCGACGAATTAATAATGATTTGATTACTGTAACTAAACTGTAGATGTGTAAAATACAATCTCGTACTTTTCCCGATTTTGTAGGGAGTGAGTTTACAGCAAATTGTTCAAGTAGCGTTACAGTGTCACAAATACATACACACAAAAACATACACACACACACACACACACACACTAAATACAAGGTATATAGTACTTCCTGTGAGTGTCCCAAAAATAATACATTTACAGCAACAATGCTAGAAAATTACAGTTGCAGTCAGTCTATCACTTCCGACCTTGAAATCCCCATTATAACTGTACTGCTATTGTATTAGACCTCGCTAAACTTATAGGGGGAGCCTTAAATTAGTCTTATCTCTTGTTTCTTATTTCTTATTTCTAACATATATGCTAGATTGCTAACATTGCGTTACCTCCTGTGATCCTAAAAGCGGTAATTTGTCATTGTTCAGTACAGCAGACATGTACGATCCAAAAATAGTAAAAAATACATAGCGCTATTGCATTTTTTGTCACCCATTTTTGTAATTTCTCACGCCTTTTTAATTCTCAGTATTCAGTGTCTGACCTGTCTAAGGACTTTCGCTTTTTTCACTTTTAGCTATTTAGTCTTGTTAATTCAGACACT
>JASANF010020047.1:0-19018 GCA_030248245.1 Trissonchulus sp. WLG1_4 | reverse complement strand
TACCATAAGACTTTCCGTAAGATATAGTAAGATAACCTAACTACCATAGGAATCTTTCTAAGCTACAGTAAGATAAACCACCAATAGCTAACGTATACAAAATTACCTACGTCAAGAATAACATTTAATTTGATTGGCTATTAGAAAGTATTTAAGAACAGCTGAAACTTTCTTAGAATCACTTCTACTTCTACCCGATGTACCTGAACCAGAATTGTGCTTCATGTTACTGACGTGCTAATAAACGCTTACAGACTTTGTGTGCCGTTTGACTTTGGTAACGGTAGGAGCCGTTACAGCTTGGTGCCCCGGACAGCGAACCCTACTTCAGATTGGCTAAGACTGGTAAGCCTACTAGATTTGATTAGAAGTTTGATTTCATTAGTCACTTCCAAATTACTTTACATAACAGGTTGATTAGACTGATTAAAATCTTTCGAAGTTGCTTTATCAGATAAGCTCAGATAGCAATAGTTAGATGCCAGATAAGCTTAGATTGCAATAGTTAGATGCTAGATAATAAATTAGTTAAACAAAAATTGCAATATTTAAACAAAAATTGCAACAGTTAAACGAATATCTAATGACTGATAAAGAAACAGATGTTGAGCGCTTAGTTAGATGCCACATTAGAGATTTAAAAAAGGAAATGGCGGAACGTTTTGCAGACGCTAAATCTGTTGATGCCATGCGCAATCAACTGGGTGAAGTTATGCAAACTTCTGACGAACAAAACGTTTCGTTGCCGACAATACCGATGTTCTGTGGGAGGTTAGATGAAAATTTTAATGACTGGTTGGAGCGATTTAATTTAGTAGCAGATGGGTTCGGTTGGTCAGAACAAAAAAAAGTAAGAAAGTTACCAACATTCTTAGATGATACAGCTTTAGATTACTTTAAGGACTTGAGTGCAGAAGTTAAAAACGATTTTGCACAGCTCACGGCAGAATTAAAATCTCGCCTTGCAAAACCAGAACACCACAGATTCAGTTCGCTAAAATTACGGGGTAGAGTTAAACTTGATGGAGAATCTGTTGCAGAATACGCAAGAGCCATCAAAAAGTTGTGCAAAGCAGCATATCCGCAGCACATAGATGAAAGATCTAAGGACTTTCTTATGCTAGAGAGTTTTATTAGTGGTCTTCCGCTAATCCTTAAAAAGGCTGTCATGCAAAAAGACCCAGATACTTTTGCAGCAGCAGTGAAGCAGGCACAAACTGAAGAAGCGCAGGCGCAATACCTAAAAGTGAGCGCAGAATCCCCCTCGAGCACTAGTAGTGCTAAAGTTTGCAATTTGCTAGAGAGTGTTTCAAAGTTATTAGAGTTTAAGTCACAACCCCCTGCTGAACAGAACTCTACACACGGAGTAAATACAGTACAGTACAATCGGCGACCCCCAGAAACCCCTATAAATGCCGATGAACGCATTGACAGACTAGAACGCAGGCTAAATGGTTTATTTCGGAGCCGAAACACAATGCCTCGTGACAGAGCCCCCACAAATAGATCCACAGTACCTAGAGGAAAAAAATATTCATGGAGCGCGGATGGGAAGCCTGTCTGCAACAAGTGTAACAAACTAGGGCATAAAGGGTTTGAGTGTAGAAGTGGTCAAAAGTCAGCACAGAATTACCGAAATTATAACGCCAATAAACGCAATCGACAGCTATTTAGACAAGTTAATGCTATATCAGATAAGGAATACTCTGATTGTGATGATACTATTGAGTTACGTAAAGAAGTCAGCGACATACGAAATCAGTTACAGAGTTTGACTGATCATTTTGTTTCAGATACAGTGGCAACTTTAGAGTGTTTTGAGTCGATGTCGGATATGAACTCCTCAAGCGATGGAGACTACACAACACCACAGGATCCTGCTATACCATTAGAATCAGAAGAGATATCGCCCACAAGCAAAACGGCGAATTCCGAGACTGGGGATGCACCACTAGTGCAATCCGTACATCTCGTAAGTTCTTGCTACTTCAGAATTTTTCAATTCATTTTTAAAAATCTCCAACAAACTATTGCGTGTCTCTGTGTGACAATTTTTCTAGTGTTACTATTCTCATTTAGAAGTTGCAGAGCAGACAATTATTACGTATGTGGACACTCGCGTAATGGTTACGCCGTTACAGTACCTACTGTAGTTAAATGTGTGCCACCACAATCTAGAGCCGTGGAAAAAATTAGTATAAATCTATACATACCTAGAATTGAGCCCATACATACAACAGCTTACATATGCTACATTAGACAGAGAAAAATATGTACACATACGGGATTCTTTGCATCCAAGGGCATAGTTTTAGATACGCATACTGTGGAACCAGTAGACGTGAAAGCATGCCACTCAATATACCAGACCAAACGTTTTCATTCGCATATTTTAAAACCGTTAACACCAAACGTGTGGAGTACACAACATACATTAGAAGTTGAATATAAATGGTGCTGTTACGACTACTGTAAAGCATTACGTACTGTTATTTTAGAAATAGGGAGCATAGCTACGCTAGACGGCGAAACTGTTATTAGTGATTTGAGCAGTACCGGTGGATGTAATGCTCAAAATGGTTACTGTATTTCTGCGTCCGGTACTTTGGTTTGGAATGAAACCGAACTACACAGCGCCTGTCCGTTCCAGTTTTCTAAAACCTACTCTGCAGAATATACTGATAATCATTTTGTCATCGATGAAATTCAAGGTGCGTTCAGCTTAAAACGAGAACATCCCCCGCCATGTCTCCCCTATAACACATTCCTTACAGAACAAGGTGTTGCAATACAGTTAGATCAGAAAACTGCTCAGCACATTTTTCATAACAAAATTCCGCTCAGCAACAAACATTTAGATACCGCTTATACCAATAATTCAGTACTACCTACTGATGCTGTGAATGCAAAGTTAGAATTTCTTATGACTAAATATCAAAGCTTAGAAATTCAAAATTTTCGCCAAGTATGGATAACTTTATGCCAGATCAATAATAGGCAGCTACAAATTATACACCAGTTTCTACGATTAGACGCTACTATGGGTGCGCGTGTTCTGTTAAATCGAAGTGACATTACTGCTACATTTGCAGGAGAAGTTTTAATGATTTGGCCTTGTACATATGTTAACGTTCAGAGCATTTTTTGGAATTATGAGTATAACTCTGAATGTTACGAATACGTACCAGTTATGTTAGACACACAATTGTTTTTTATCATTCCGGGTAGCAAAGAACTTATTCAAACATCATCTAAAGTATCATGCCATCACCATATGAAAGGTATATATAAAGGCCCTAAGGGCTGGAGAACCAATGCAGGACCTGTGCACGTAGTAGAAATACCTATGGAATTAGTATGGAAAAATGATTGGAAAATTTTTACGTTTAATTCCCCCCCTGTCTTTCATAATGCTCTTGCTGGACTTCAAGCATCGGTTTCTAGTTTTAGATCATATATACGTAAAACCTTGTTATTAGAAACCAAGTTAAATAAACTTATAAACTACACAGCCGAGTTAGCATACGACCCAAATACAGTCGCCGCAAGTCTACAAGGTATAGGTGAAGGTGTTGGAGCAATATTAGAAGGCACTGGGAAAGGCTTCGAATATGTAATCGAAGGAGTAGGTAAGGGAGCCGGTTCATTGATTCAAGAAATTTTGAAAGGACCAATTCAAATTTTCATAAACATCTGTGTTTTTGTTATAATTATCTTACTGATTATATTCTTACTTTATATGATATTTCGCTACAGAAGTCAAATTTGCAAACAAAAGCTAAATAGAAAAAAAGATTCTAATTCAGATTCTGACATTCCGTGCGCAGAGAATATTCCACTAGATACGTATTTAGATGATTGCACTAATACACCTACAGAAATCGAATCACACAAAGACAACTATTTCGATTCGAATTTACCTACTTGGAACACAACAACATTTGCTTGTAATTCAATTTCCCACAGTCTAGCATTGAATGTCTTTGTAAATAGTATACCTGCTAAAGCAATTTTTGATACTGGCGCCAGTCTAACGCTAATTTCGAACAAATTGCTTTCCAAAACATCAGTTTTAGAACAGCCTTTAGCCAAAGCTACATCTGTTACAGGCCAAACATTAGCGATAATCGGAGCCACCTTAGCAACTTTCTATATTGGTACCGTAACCGTTCCCCACATGACGCACGTAATCTCAGACTTTAAATATGATTGTCTTATTGGAACCGATTTAATGTCAAAACTTGGAATATTCTTAGTAGACCTAAACAAAAATAGTATACAAATAGCTGGTAAAACTTTACCACTTGTAAAAATTTCTCGATTAGCTACAGTCAAAACATTATTAGATACACATCACGATAGAACTACGCATATTAGATGTCAAATACACTTAGATAAAGATTTAGTCTTACCACCCAGAAGCGAAGTCTTTACGCAAATTACTACAAATATAAATACTAAGTCGTCGAAAGAAACTTTGTTTGAACCTAATCATGAGCGATTGCTTCAGTTCGGACTTATTGCCGCACGTTCTTTAAATAACAAAAGTACGTATGTCTACGTAAAACTTCTGAACCCTTGCCGGTACCAAGTGATTTTACGTAAAGGTATCAATTTGGGTCATTTAGAAGAATTTCATAGCATTAATACTGTTATATCTAAAAGCTCTTCAGGTGCAGCTAAGATACCTAACCATTTGAAAGACATAAATTTGACCAATTCAGATTTAAACTCCAATCAAAAATTAGCTCTTTTAGACGTGCTATCAAAGTATGCTGATGTTTTTGCTGCAAATGAAAATGATCTAGGTAAAACCAATGTTATTCGACATCGCATAGACACTCAGCACCACGCACCTATCTCGTGCAGACCTTACAGAGTTCCTGCATCTCAGCGAAATGCAATCAGCAAGCATATTGAAAACATGCAATTATCGGGAATAATAAGACCCAGTACTTCTCCTTGGTCAAGCCCTGTAGTGCTAGTTAAAAAGAAAGATGGAGTAAGTGACAGATTTTGCATTGACTATAGAGCTCTCAATGCGATTACTAAACGCGATGTTTACCCACTTCCAAGAATTGATGAAATTTTAGATTCATTAGGACAATCACAATACTTTTCAACTTTAGATTTGATGCAGGGCTTCTACCAAATTGAATTAGATCCCCGAGATAGAGAAAAAACGGCTTTCACAACCTATTCCGGTCTGTTTGAATGGGTAACGCTACCAATGGGGTTATGTAACGCTCCAGCAACATTTCAGCGTACTATGAATATAGTTCTATCAGGACTACAATGGAAAAGTACGCTTGTATATTTAGACGATATTATTATCTTTAGCAGAAATTTTCACGAGCATTTAGAAGATATCGCTAACGTATTGATTCGACTTAGAAAATACAACTTAAAATTGAAAGCTAAGAAATGCATATTTGGACGCAATAAAATTCCATTTTTGGGTCACATTGTTTCCAGGTATGGTATAGAACCAGACCCTGCAAAAACAGCAAGTATAAAAAATTATCCTATACCTAAAACACCTACAGATTTAAAACGATTCCTCGGTCTAGCTTCATATTATCGTCGCTTTGTAAACGGTTTTGCATCTATTGCCAGTCCACTACATCAACTTTTAAGCCAAGATTCTGCATTCACTTGGACTGACGAATGTCAGAACGCTTTCGACAAACTTAGAAAAATTTTAGTCAATAGCCCTGTACTGGCATACCCAGACTTTACAAAACCGTTTATTCTGCAAGTAGACGCTAGTGGAACCGGTATCGGTGCAGTATTGAGTCAAGTCCAAGACGGTCAAGAAAAACCCATTGCTTTTGCGAGCAGAAGTTTAAATAAAGCGGAAAAGAAATGGCCTCCAGTGGAACAAGAAGCGCTAAGCTTGGTGTACTTTGTAAACTATTTTAGACCTTATTTGTATTTAAATAAATTTACAGTGGTCACCGACTGTAAGCCTTTAAAATGGCTACTGTCTGTTAAAAATCCTTCGGCTAGATTGGTTAGATGGAGCTTGATGCTTCAAGAATATATAAATTATATGACTATCGATCACAGATCTGGCAGAGCTAATGCAAATGCAGATGCTTTGTCTAGGATATGCCTAGCTGTAGATATAGAGACCCAACCGCTTACATTAGAATCTATCAAGGATAGCCAACATTCAGATTCGAAATTAGCAGACATATTTTCGAAACTTCAGACTGCTCGAAAATCAGCTACAGTTAAAGGATACGTACTTATAGACAACATACTTTATTACCAGCCAACTGCACACAATCAGCTTAGACGACAAAAGCTATTAGTAATTCCCACCAATTTACGTACAGCTATTTTAGAAGCAAATCATAATAGTTTATTTGCTGGACATCTTGGTTTTGGAAAGACATATCAAAAAATTAAAACTCGGTTTTATTGGCCTAGTCTTAGATCAGATACTAAGAAGTGGTGTATGGCTTGCAGCGACTGTGCTCGACGTAAAGATCCGCCTACAAAATTTAGAGCACCTTTGAATCCAATCCCCGTTAATTCACCTTTCTATCGTGTATGTGTTGATGTATTAGGTCCACTACCAACAACTTTAGATGGTAATTCGAGTATAGTGGTATTCATAGATGCTTTCACAAAATGGCCTGAGGTGTTTGCTGTTTCAAACACACGTGCTGAGACCATAGCGAACTTATTCGTTAGGAAAATTGTGTTGCGTTTTGGAGCACCATCTGAATTATTGTCAGATAGAGGCGCAAACTTCTTAGCGGAGTTAACTTTAGCAGTGTGTAAGCTTATGAACACCAAGAAAATAAATACAACCGCGTACGCTCCACAAACAAATGGCATCGTAGAGCGATGGAATAGAACACTCTTAGATATGCTATCCATGTATACGTCAGCCCACCAAACAGATTGGGACACCTACCTAGATTTCTGTGCATTTGCTTATAGAACTAGCACACATGAGACAACCGGCGAGTCACCTTACTTTCTGCTATTTGGACGTGATCCTGTCCTTCCCTTAGATTCAATACTGCTAACCCCAGAATCAAAGTATGATGAGACTGATGATTTTAAAAGAGACATTGCACTTAGACTAAAAAATGTCTGGCAACAAGCAAAAGAAACTATGACAAAAAACAAAAGAAACTAAACTTGTGGTGTGCGCCCACCTCAAGCCAGGCAGCCCCTGGCTAGTAGGCTACCACCCGTGCCCGCCTGGTACATCGTGGGTGTGGTGTACTGTTCAAGGCGGTAAAATTAGCACCTGCCACAAATAATTTTGTAACTTGCAATCGACGAAATTGTAAGGTGTGTAAGATCGTAGACACAAGTAACTATTTTGAAGGAGCTTATAAAAGTCAAAAATATACTATATATAATCATACTAAGAATTATCTGAATTGTGATACTAAATTAGTTATATATCTTATTACTTGCTTAGATTGTGGAGCTCAGTACGTTGGGGAAACTAAGAGAAGTATAAGAACTAGAATAAGTGAACATATGAGATCGATAACAAGCAAAACATCATCATCATGTGTCCATTTGGTGGATCATTTTGATAATAATTCATGCAAGAATTATAATTTTAAAATAATAGAAAGTTTAAAAAGCTTAGATAATGAAGAACTTGATAAGCAAAAATTACTTGAAAGGGAAGATTTTTGGATTAAAACGTTACGTACTATATACCCTTATGGGTTAAATATAAAATTTAAAGGAGGCAATAAAGATAATTCTGTATTTTTGAATTTTAACAAAAGCATACGTACGAGAAAAAGAGGATTACGTAAACCGAGTAGTTTAAAGTACAAGAATAACGTTAGAGATGTATTAGATTATTTAAGTAACATGTGGAATAAGTCTAAATATAGTTTTCGATTATCAGTAATCAGAGTTATATTTAGTTTACGTAAATCAGAATTAAATAGCTTACTTTTGGTTCTGGAAGAAAGTAATTTACAAGAAAACTTAAACGATATTGTTTTTGATCTATGTATGGCACGTATGATTAAAAAGAATGTAGATAAAGAAGTAAAGTACAGACCAAAAATGTTAATTTATTTCGATAATAAATGTTTAGATATAATCAATTTTAACAGAATTTTTAATAATAAAGAAATTATGGATGTTTGGCCAGAAAAAGATAAATTAAATTATGCAAAACCTATGGTGATATATAAGTATAAAGCACCTTTTTCAACTAAGGTATTTAATTATAAAGATGTAGCGATGGACATAAATGTAGATACCTTTCTTAGCCAAAGTATATTATGTAATTGTCATACGTATCATAGAAAATATATTGATGCAAATTCTGGACATGTTGTAACAGGAGATATGAGCATTATTGAGAATAATGATTTAAGAGAATTATTAATCAAGGGTACAAAATTTCGCATACCTAATAAAATTAATATTAACAAGGGAATTCTTGAGATTAATAAAAGTTTAAATAATTATATTAAAGAGTATATTAAAAAATATGGTGTAGCTGATTGGGAATTTTCAGAATGGAAAAACAAAATATTAATGGAGGTAGATAAAATGTTGAATAATCATAGAATAAAAAATTTTGGTACAAAAAATATATACTCTATGAAGAAAATCGAAGAAACATTAAAATATTACAAAAAATTTTTTGTCTTCACTAGTATTGATAAAGCTGCCCAAAACTATGCTATTATTTGCAAAATTCATTATATAAATTTGGTTATACGAGAGTTAGGTATATCTACCGTTAACAATTCAGAAGTATATGAATTAGTAGATATTCCAGAACATAGACTTATAGATTCTTTGGTATCATATTTATCAAATATAGGTCTAAAAAATAATAATGATAGAAATATGCCTTTTATTCAATTATTACCAAAATTTCATAAAAATCCGATAAAATTTCGAACAATTATTGCTAGTTCAAAATCTAGCACAAAAATTTTATCTCAAAAATTGGGATTAGCCTTGAAATTAATTCAAAATAGAATGAAATATTATTGCAGCGCTATATATAATAATACTAAAGGTTTAGTCAACCATTACTGGATTATTGATAGATCTTCTATTATAGCTGAAAGTATTAAAAGTATTAATAAAAAACAAAGTGCCAAAAGTATTTCTACTTTTGATTTCGGTCAATTATATACTTCAATACCGCATGATAAGATAAGCGAAGCTATTAAAATTTTACTAAAAATAGCCTTTAATAATGTTAGAAATAAGAAGATCATTGTTTATGATAAAAGTGCAAATTGGGGATATAACTCGGAAACTGGATGGATTATAGACAAAGAAGAATTAGTAAAATATATTGATTGGTTAATTAATAACTCATATTTCAAATTTGGTAATAAAATACTTAAACAAAAAATTGGAATTCCTATGGGTACAGATTGTGGCCCTTTTTTAGCTAATTTGTTTTTACACTCTTATGAATTTGTATTTATTAAAAAATGTCTTCAAACTAAAAACTTTACAGCTATAAGAAATCTACGTTATGTTTACAGATACATAGATGATATCACAATCCTTAACGATAATAATACTTTCGAAAAAATTTATAATAGTATTTATCCTGATGAGTTAGTTTTGAATAAAGAAAATATGAATAATAATACTGCTAACGTTCTTGATATTGCAGTTAGAATAGATAAAAATAATATTTTTAATTGTGCAGTTTATGATAAAACTGAAAATTTTAATTTTAAAGTCTGCAAATACCCTTCAATTGAAGGTAATATTGCAATATCAGTAGTGTACAACGTATACTATAATGAACTTTTTAGATATGCATATATATGTACTAATAAAGTAAATTTCATCACAAAATGTAACACTTTAATAAAACACTTATTAGCTAAAAAGTACGCTAAAAATAAATTAAAAGAATATTTTTTTAGATTTTTCAAGAAAATTAAAGATGTAGGATATTTAACAACAGAAAGTAAAAATTCCTTATGGATAAAATGCTCAAATAGTTTTTAAAATTTGGAATCATTTGGAATTTTGTGCTGCATGTTTAATTGTGAATTCACTTAGCTGAGGCAGTCTGCGACGAAACCTTTTCATAACTACATATTTATTTATTTTTTATTTTTCAAAATTATCAAAAGCATGTCTCTGGAGGTTGTACCTACTGATGAGTCGCCTTCCTACCAGAGTACGGTCTAGGGATGACTGCAAGCACCTACTAAAATAATTTAGTTCCTAACAATATATGTTGCACTGTTATATATATTGCCTATTTGTTTATATTCTACCTTTATTATTATTTTATTTTTATTACAGTTAGTATGGCGGCAAGAAACGACGACCAATATAGTACGGCGGAAGATGAAATTGACGACAATCATCAGTACAGCTATGTGGTTGACGTCGAAAAATCTGGACACTCAGGTATAGAACAAAAATTGATAAAAAACTTTTTTATAAAAATATATAATGTTTCTTTAATATTGCCAATGCACAAATAAAGCAAAAGAAATTCTACGATCGTAAGGCTAAAATACCTAAATATTCCATAGGCGATAGAGTATACTTATATACCCCAGTTATAAAAAATCTGGATAAGAGTGATCCGTGTGTTAAAACTAAAGAAACAAAGCTCACACTTAAGCTAGCAAAATTATGGTATGGTCCGTACAGGATTTTAGACATTAACTTTCCAAATGTTCTCCTCCTGTCTATTGATAACCCAAAAAAGCAAACCCAATGGGTGCATGTTAACAGAATTAAAATCTGCCATGATCCACATTTGCCAAATATGAAAGGCCCTACATTGCAAGAGTCACAGTCACAAGAAATTCCTGAAAATACTACAGTGCATCCACATAGTAAAACCACTATGCAGACCAACAAAAGTTCTGCCCATGCTAAACAACCTAGTCACACCTATAATCTGCGTAACCGTTAAATCCAAGCATGAATTAAAGGAAAACATTTATATAGACTATAAACATCTGATTGTAGAGCGCTTATATAGAAATTATGTACCGCTTAATCGACAACAGACTTAAACTACTATATGCTCAGAGTATTTAGAAGGATAATATTGAATATTTTACGCAATAGTAACAATTTTACCTTTGATATTATGTGTATATATACATTATGTCTTTTTCTGATCTCCTGTATTCTACGTATATAAAATATAAGTGCCGTTTAACACATGATGGCTTTAAACTCTAATGCTCAAACTCTAGTCATTCCAAGGTGTCTATAAGTTATGTACATAGTTTTAGTACATATGATTGTTTTGATATGAAAAAAACAAACTCTGGCCGTTCCAAGGTGTCTATAAGTGATGTACATATTTTATTTTAGAACGATGAATCTGGTGCTATGGACGTAGACCAGTGCGACACACTTGCAGCGTCGTTAGAATCACTCAACACAAACTCAGACGGATCAAACGCCGCGCGCCAATCTTCCGAAGCACGATTCAAACATACTGCTGACTCCCAACCGCGATACGAACAACCGGTAACATTGCAGTCACGCCCAGACTTAAACCCCCAAGTTAGAACTGAAAATCCATCGGTGTCTAAACGACCCAACCCAGAAGAACCTAATCAAACAGCAAGCAGCAAAAAACTGTTTACTGGACAAGAACCGTGGAATAGGGTTAAGGCAGATCCTACCCAGTCGCCAGTTGTGCACCAGCAAGCTGGTATTTTATTGAATAATGACATACTGGTCCTGGCTGATCGAAATCACAAACTGTCCTTGTTTAACAATCAATACCCCCTCTACATTGGCAATCACACCTTTTATAGCATTATCCAGGCATATGCCTACATATTATGCACTCAAATGGGTATGGATCGATGTGCAACCGAACTTCTGCAACCTATTTATGTCACTAAACCTGAAGCGGTGACTTACTTTTTGACTGGGAAAGCTAAATACTTCGAGCCTCCCCCCGCAGATTGGGTGTTTGTAAGGGAAGACATTTTGCGAACCCTAGTTCTGCTCAAGTTAGATACATTTCCAGAAGTCAGAGCAGCCTTAGAAAACACAAAACCAAAAATAATTGCTCACTGCTTTATGGAGGATTTATTGTGGGCATCCGGGTACAATGAGACAGAAACAAAATCACGGCGTCCCTATAGATGGAAAGGAAAAAACCATTACGGGAGGATCCTAATGCAGTTGAGGGACACTGAAATTGACGCAGACCTAGTTGAATCCGATATCGATCTCACACTATGGTCTTCGTATTGTATTGTAACACACACATGCCCTTATACTGTCGTTGTTGTTGCTGATTGCAGCTGCGTTAAATACCTCTCCGAAATTGAATCTGGGCTAGTAATGTGCAAGAACGATTTAAAATTGTCGGAAATTCCAGAAATGCTGCATGGTTTAGACCTCAAACAGTTTCAACCAACAACCAGCAGTAAATTTGCCTTTTTACGCTAGAAGAAACCGCAGTTATTTAGTTTACTCTTCTTG
The DNA here is from genome assembly GCA_030248245.1 of Trissonchulus sp. WLG1_4. Taxonomy (NCBI): domain Eukaryota; kingdom Metazoa; phylum Nematoda; class Enoplea; order Enoplida; family Ironidae; genus Trissonchulus; species Trissonchulus sp. WLG1_4. Next base: position 6,559 of record JASANF010020047.1, on the reverse strand, counting down.
GATATCGCACTCGGACTTGCCGGATAGGCGAGCCGTTCTCCCCCGGCTTGTCCCTGTGCCGGTGCTCGCACCACTATTACTAAAATTTTAAGTTCTCTGGACCGGTACAATTTTCTATATATTTCTTTCCCGCCCCTTTTTAACAAATGAAAAATCGCACACATTCAAACATTACCTTAAAAATTCTCTTCCCCGATAGGTCTATTTATTATATACCCAGGAAAAAATTAACGGAAATTCTGTATGTTAGCCAGGTTTGGTAAACTTGGCGAAATATTAACCGGGTAAGAGCTTGGCTCTATGCCCATATATAAACAGGGTAAGGGTTCATCCCTATGCCCACATATTAACAGGGTAATGGCTTGTCCATATGCCCATTTTTCTACATTCTTTTTAAAGTGCACCAATAGTACTTGACAAATGTATTAACCGGGTAAGAGCGTGGCTCTATGCCCATATATTAACAGGGTAAGGGTTCGTCCCTATGCCTAAATATTAACAGGGTAATGGCTTGTCCATATGCCCATTTTTCTACATTCTTTTTTTAAAGTGCACCAATAGTACCTGACAAATGTATTAACCGAGTAAGAGCGTGGCTCTATGCTCATATATAAACAGGGTAAGGGTTCGTCCCTATGCCCAAATATTAACAGGGTAATGGCTTGTCCATATGCCCATTTTTCTACATTCTTTTTAAAGTGCACCAATAGTACTTTACAAATGTATTAACCGGGTAAGAGCGTGGCTCTATGCCCATATATTAACAGGGTAAGGGTTCGTCCCTATGCCCAAATATTAACAGGGTAATGGCTTGTCCATATGCCCATTTTTCTACATTCTTTTTAAAGTGCACCAATAGTACTTTACAAATGTATTAACCGGGTAAGAGCGTGGCTCTATGCCCATATATTAACAGGGTAAGGGTTCGTCCCTATGCCCAAATATTAACAGGGTAATGGCTTGTCCATATGCCCATTTTTTCTACATTCTTCATAAAGTGCAGTAATAATACTTGACCAATCACTCTCTTCATTCGGCGAGACCATCTTTTCATTACATTTGAACTTGTATAACTTTGAACTACTATAACACAGGTAAGCAAAAGAATTTGAACTTGAACAATTTGTTCGTGTGCTATTAATGTTTTTACCATGCAGACTTTTGTTGGTGCTATAGAAAATATTTATATAATTTATACAGAATTTTAGAAGAGATCTACAATATATACAGCAGTTAGTTTCTTCGAGCCAACATCTTTAGATCCAAATTAGACCGGGAAGATTCATCCATAACTTTCGCTTAGAATTTTCAATGTAATTTTTCTTAATTCATTTATGCAATCTTGCCTCCCCTTTCCTTTCCTTTTATGGTATTTATATATATATCTATTGCAAAGCCTTTCAGTCATCTACACTTTTCAAGGCACAGCTTTTTAATTTTAATGTAAGCACTATCAGTGAGCATAGATCCAGTCGAATCGAGTGAGCGCCTCGATAATCCTGGTTTTCAGGTGGCTAAAGCGCGGGTGTGGGGGGTTGTTTTTTACCTGGTTGGGGGGTGGGGGGGGTTGTGGGCGTGGTGGTTTTTTCGGGGCTCGCCTGGTAGTTGAGGTGGGACTACCGCTGGTTAAATATACTACCTACTCAACATCATGATTTCTGTGCTTCTCGTAGGTTGGATTGTAAGACTTGCCAACGATTCAACCCGGCAACAATAATCACAAGCGCGTACAAACATCGCGAATATACCGTACCACAAACCAACGATATCTCACTCTGTTGCAAAAGCACCAACGTTGTTTACGCCATTACCTGTCACGATTGCAATATGCAGTATATAGGTGAAACTAAGAGAGAATTCAGATTAAGAGCATTAGAACATATACGGTCAATCGAAGGAAACGCAAAATCCGGCTGTACGGAATTGATTAAGCATTTTAAATCAACAAACTGCAAAAACTACTCCTTTCAGATTGTTGAAAAAATCACGGAAACTAATGATCATAATTTGGACAAACAAAACAGGCTCGAACGAGAAAAATACTGGATCAAAGAACTACGCACGAAACAACCCTATGGTTTAAACACTGTTCTTAGCGGAGAAAATCATAATGTCGCAACGTTCTGGAGTTTTAACAGATCAGATAAATTCAGGTCTAGAGGCTGTAAACGACCTCGTAGAGCTCGAGGAAAACAGTATTTTCCAAATTTTCTAGAGTACTTAATACATTCACACAATACTGACAATAAAAGATTCAAGAAAAATATAACATCATCGATTTTTGGAATGGACAAGGCATCCCTAAATAAGTTATATATGGATCTACTGGAGGCGGACTCTACAGACTTGAACCAACTTTTATTCGATTTATGTCGAGCAAAAATTCAAGGCCAAAAGGTGAAGGAGGCCAAAAACAATAATAAGAAGGAAAAGATTTTATTTCATTATTGCAACAAGGGTATTGATAATATCAACTGGATGAATATATTCAAATGCAAGGAAGTAACTGAAAAATGGCCGGACAACATATGTGATATAAAGTACAGCACGCCCATGCCAATTTATTCATATGATTCACCAATCAGTCGATTAATATTCAATTATAAGCAAACCTCAAATGATTTCATATATACAAATGCAGGAATACAAAACGAGCAGTGCCAATGTGATACTTCAAAGCTAAAGGATAGGTCACACCAGCACATTATCACAGGAAATCTTGATATCGTCCAAAATGAGAAACTACGATCGATCCTTTCCTTGGGACCTAAGTTTAGAGTCCCAAAACCAGCTAATTATAACGATATTAAAAACATGGCATATTACTACTTGAAAGCATACGTAACAAAAATAAAACGTGACAATTATATAGAATATTTCATGCCATGGATAGAAGCTATTATGAATATACTGGCAACTTATAATACACTACCCAATCAAGACAATTACTACAATTTTCAACTGGAGGAAGCCGAAATAAGATGTCTACGAAAGCTACAAACTAAATTCGTCATAGTTCCTGTCGATAAAGCTTCCCAAAATGTAGCCTTTATCTGCAAACCATACTACTATAAACTTATTCAGAAAGAATTAGGAATGGACAACGCATCGACCAGCAGTTATGAATTAATAAATGAAACCCAGTCTGCTGTTCTTGCAACACTGGAAAAACATCTAATTTGCAAAGGTTATGAAATCAATTTAGAATTACCGTTTATGTACATCATACCCAAATTTCATAAAAACCCGGTTTCCTTCAGACCCATCATTGCTAGCAGGCAAAGTATTTCAAAAAATATGTCCAAACGAATTGGTTTTGCTTTAAAGTTAATATTACATCGCTTAAAGAACTACTGTGATGCCATAAAACACAATACTAGACAGTTAACTAATCCTTTCTGGATAATAGATAGCAATAACAACTTGATTGAGTGCATGAAACATTTGAATGTAAAAAACAGAGCACTCTCTGTTAATACGTATGATTTCAGCAAGTTGTATACCAGTTTAAGACATGATGAAATTGAACACACGTTTAGTAACATACTGAACTTGGTTTTTAAAACGGAAAACACACACATTAACATAATCTATGGCAAAGCCGTGTGGGGCTCAAAACCATTCGGATATCACAGTTACTCACGAGATACCCTGATGTCGGACATAAAATGGCTCATTAATAACTCTTACTTTCACTTCGGGAATTTAACATGTAGACAAAAAATAGGTATACCAATGGGCACTGACTGTGGTCCGTTTTTAGCCAACCTATTTTTATTTTGGTATGAGTTTACTTATATAAAAAAGCAATTACAAAACAGAGAATTCAAAGTACTCAAAAACTACAAACATGTTTTTCGTTACATTGATGACATAACGTTACTTAATGACAATGACTCCTTTGAATTACAACATAATGACATCTACCCGAATAGTCTGAATTTGGAAAAAGTCAATACCACAAATCAGAAAGCAGAAGTTTTGGACTTGAATATTGATATAAAAGAAAACAATTTCAGTTATCAAATATTTGATAAACGAGACAAATTTAATTTTAAAATAGTGAAGTACCCCCATATTTTAAGTAATTTTTCTGAAAAGGCATCTTACTCAATTTTTCGAGCTGAGATAGCCCGGAATATATACCTAAGCAGTTCCTTAGACTCATTTTTTTCGAGACTGCCCAAAATTCTTCATGAATTTCGTTCGAGAGGCTACTCGAACAACAAGTTGAGAAAACATTTTGATCTAGCTTTAAGAAAGAATCCATATTGCTACAAACTGAATTGCCTTAATTCGAAGGATTTTCCAAAAATTTTTCGAATTAAGCCATAGCTATTTATTATTATTTTTTCGCAGTTACCATAGGAATTGAAAATTCAGCTATAGTACCGTTGAAGCATGAAACTATACGTGTGTTTTTGTTGTCACCTAGATGAGGCGATCTGCGACGAAACCAATTTTTCGATATTTTCATTTCTTCGTATAAAAACGTTCAATTTTTGTTTTATTTCTATACATAAAATTTCAAAAGCATGTCCCTGGTTGATGAATCCACTGACGAGTCGCCGTCTAACCAGGGTACGGTCTGGAGACGATCGCAAGCACCAACTAACCACCTTAGTTAAGTATTAACAATCTCGCACTCATCTGTTGATTTCTTACTAATTGCTTTGCGTTTAACCATATACATTACTTTTCTAGATATCACTTATAAAATTATTTTTAAGTCGTTTCCTATAAGTTATAATGTTTTACTTATTGTTTGTTCAACGTATTTGTCTGTTTTTTTTCAAACTAACGCCCTTTTTTCAAACTATCTTGTTTTGGTTTTTCCTGGGAGTAATTGGGAGAATGTAGTCTATATTACAACCAACAAGCAGCAGTAAATTTGCCTTTTTACGCTAGAAGAAACCGCAGTTATTTAGTTTACTCTTCTTTTGGGGGGTTGGGGGGGGTTGGGGGGGGTTTGCTTTTGGGGTTGGGGGGGCTTTAGGGGTTGTGGTTGGGGCCCGGGGGGGGGTTTTCGCTGGGGCGCTTGATGCAGCGGGAAGGCAACAACACATTTCCGGCAAGCCCACATCCTTAGATTGCAGTCGGAGCGTCAACTTAATGAAAACTTAGCTTATCAAGCACCACTTGGGCCAACGAAGAAATCCGTACCGCTGATTGGCGACTTACCACAGCCCGCGGAAGTCTTTGGAGCCTGCAGTTTGGAAACTGTGACGCTTAAGACACAAGAAACACAGACGATGCCAATGATGCAAGACGGTCAGACACAAACCGCTTTAGACCAGAAACCTGCGGCAACGTCAGCAGTAACAGAGCATCCGCCTCAACCTGAACCTCAAGTGCAACAGCAACAACAGCAGCTACAGTGGCAACAATGGTTCCAACAACAACAGTGGCAACAGCTCTATCAGTTGCAGCAACTTCGGCAATCGCAGCAACTTCAGCAAATGCAGGTAGAAGAAGAAGAAGAAAGAAAGAAGAAGAAAATTTACTTCACAAATAAAGCACACGCGGTATATTGTGGCATAATAACGTATAGTATATAAACTTTATTTCACAAATTAACAACAGAATTAAACAAACTTATAAACTTTCAAATAGTCTAAAAGTATCTCCGGACTTTCTGCTAGCCATTCCGCAAATTTCTTTACATTGGGTGCCGAAACCAAATTTTCAGGGAGATTATTCCATGGCTGTACTACTCTTGAAAAAAATGAAAACTTAACTGCATTGAGTCTGCATTTAGGCATATACAGTTTAAATCTATGACCTCTGGTTCTACCAGCAGTATTGAAATTGAAATACTTAAACGGATTAATAACAGTCAGACCATGAACAATTTTATATGTTAAAACAAGATCACGAAAAAGACGCCGAAACTCCAGAGTTCTTAAACCTAAAATTTCACAACGAGACTGATATTCAAGATGCCTGAGTTCTATAAAGTGTCTAGTAAACCTCCTCTGAACATGCTCAATAGCCTGAATGTCCCCGATTAAATAGGGATTCCACACTTCTGAGGCATATTCAAGAATAGGACGAACGTATGACTTAAACAAAGTGACCATAATATCTGGTTCTGTAGAAACACAACAAGCTGTGACCAAATAAAGAAGACTATTAGCTTTTTTAACAATTTTTGCAATATGATCTGAAAACTTCAAGTTAGAAGATATAATAACCCCTAAATCCGAACAGCTCTTGACTCCACTTAGTGGTTCCCCATTTATGAAATATGTTCCACTATGATTAGCACGACCAAGATACATAATAAATGATTTAGCTGTTGATATACTCATTTGCCAATTATCGGCCCAAATTTCAAACTGGTCGAGAGCCGACTGTAGAAAATTACAGCGCAAACTGCCTTCGTAAAAAATTTTCGAGTCGTCAGCAAACCAAAAAGTAGCATCGTTCAACAATTCTACTGCATCATTCACATAAAATAAGAACAGAGAGGGACCGCAGACCGAACCCTGAGGGACCCCACTTGACACCTTACACCAGGGAGACACAATATTTTCAATTCTAACACGTTGCCTGCGAT
>JASANF010020045.1:0-18084 GCA_030248245.1 Trissonchulus sp. WLG1_4 | reverse complement strand
CTGCCAATCAGAGAATAGAAGCTCGCTTCTGATTGGCCAGTCACATGTTGCATAGAATGTCAACATGTACCTAGCCTGAAAACTACCCGCGCATCTGCGTGTGCTAGAACACAGACAGGCTGGAGAGTGTCTCACTCTTCTTCTATATAGAGTGAGACGCTATTATGTACTCTTGCTACTACTGATTGCTTTGAAAAAGAGCATTCCACATTTTCTCATGTAAAAAACTGTTATTCTGGAACTACCACCGTAATGCAATTATACCTACATTACATGTATATGTATAGGTGTAATCAGTGGAGTAGCCAGAAAAAATTCGGGGGGGGGGAATTACTCTTCGATTTTTTAAAGGTGTATAAATGCATTAATTGCCATTTAAAGTAACACATTAGCATTTTTTGGTCAAAAAAGTAACACATTAGCATTTTTTGGTCCGGGCCGTCAAGGGTCCTGAAGCTAGCAAATCTGCAATTTTTCCAACATTTTTTTCGCCAGTAAAACTGTCAATGTACTAAAAATGTCATTTATGTAGCAATAAAACAGCTAAAATGTTACACTAAACAGTGTTATTAAATACTATTAAGCAAATACATTGTGCACAATGCAACTAATATATGCACATGCACATGTTTTTATTAGGAAAGATGACAACAAGAAGTACTCAGCTAAGAAGTAGCAGGCATACATAGACGTGGGGGGGGGGTTTGGGGGTGGTAGCCCCCAGAAACCGCCCCCACCAGAAAGATCGTCGGTAAATTTTTTATTTTTAGGCCGATTTTGGTCAGTTGGAGACCTATCGGAAATTTTTTCGGCCGGACATTAAAAACGAAAGAGGGAACTTTTGTGTAGAATTTCAGTCAGAAAGAATAAGAATTTCGGGGGGTGGGGGGAATTCCCCCCATCCCCCCCTGGCTACGCTGCCCCTGGGTGTACCTAATGGTGTTCAGAATTTGGGATAGTCATTCTGACTCTGGCCACACGTTGAGGAACTTCCACTTCATTAGTTTTGTTTACTTTATTACTTCCACTCATCTCCCAAAAAAATTAGTTTTGAAAAAAATGCCGTTTCTATACCTTTGCTTAGGTTTTCGGAGCTATACCTACCGCCCTCGATTTCTAAAACCCGGTTCAGACTTTCCGAGTTCCAAAGTCTAAAGCTGTTGTTTCTGTTTGTTGTAAGTGTGCACACATATATATTATAACTGTTGTCCGAACTCCGAAATCCGATGTCTGCCGAAGTTTGAGGCAGTAGTGTCCGATATTATTGTCTTTGGTTTCATATTTCGGAGTTCGGACTTGGGATGAAATGTGAACTGGTCTTAAGGGGACCTCTGTTTCCCCTCAGTCGGGGCATCAGTCTTGCAAAGTATATAGACCCTGACGATAGACAGGCACGATCACGAGCGAAGCTGTGTCTACTAAAGCATGACCGTATTTTCAAGCATCTAGAGTTTCAGTTTCTTTTTTGATAAATTTTTTTGGAGTTTCGACACACGAAATCTATGTAGTTTAATATATATTTAGCGAATGCGCAAGTGTGGTCATATAGGGACATCTAAAGCCGGGTTTAGACCTACTCGCTATTAAGGACTCAGGAACAGGACGACGGATAATTTTCGCTTAGCTGATGGAATCGTTTTAGTTACCTATTTCTTGTCTACGTGTTGAAGTGACACCTATATCACTTTATGCTCGTCATCATCATAAATACTTTCTTCATGCGAAAAATTGGATAGGTATTTCATGCAAATAAAGTTATTTGGTCAGGTATTTTCTGGAATTGCTGAGGACAAAACGAAAGGGACGACTATAAGGATAGGACAATTTACTACCAGTAGTAGTAGTTTTTAGTTTCTTGACAGTAGTTTTTTTGAGGTTTTTACTACCTTAAATCAAAAGTGAGTTATGAGTGCCCTCACGTCCTCCGAAATTTATGAGAAAAACCGGCAACTTCACCCACATTTAAGATTTTATGAGTTATCCTGAAGTCTTTACATAGGTAAATCCTAAATGCATGTGGTAATTTATCCCTACCCATTAAATTTCATGGAAAAAATAAATTCATGAAAGAACATGAGGTGATCCAGAAGTTGTGTAAAGCTTCTGAAGCCGAGTTGAACACGGGGCGGGGTGCCCCGCGGGACGGGGCGGGGCAGCGGTCTTGCCCCGCGGGGATTTAGGATTTTTTTACTGTACCAACTTATATACTTCATGAATTCGGTGTTTTTTGTGCTACTCAAGCAGTAAAAAATTCTGGTATATTTTGACCGGTTTCTAAGCCATAATGTCCGTTATCAATTTACCCTTTTTAGATCCATATTATTTATCATATTAGATCGATTGGAATGAGTGAAATTTTGATTGAACGACTTAGCAAAAAAAATTTTGCTAAAAAAGTACTTATTGTCTTAGTTAGCAACAAAATTCTGCGGGGTGCCCCATCTGGGGCGTGGCGGGGCAGCGAAAATCCGCCCCGCGTCCAACTCTGTTCTGAAGCACTTATAACGACTGTAAGAGTGTAAGACTTTATATGGGACCCATAAGACTTAGATGAAGCTTCTGAAACTTACCCCCTCAGCGTCTTGTCTCGAGCACTCACTTTCCACTGGCTGGCTATCGCAAGGGACGGATAGGGGGTTTCAGGGCACTCACTTGCTGGGGCCTGTTGCTCAACTTTACAAATCTCACAATTGTAACAATTGTAAGTGCGAAATCAGGTGATTCGTAATGAATTTATATAATGAATTCGTAACGAATCACCTGATTTTGCACTTACAATTGTTACAATTATAAGACTTGTAAAGTTGAGCAACTTACAGGCCCCTGGTTGCATTTTTTCATTTGTATAAAATGTTTGTTATTTGTCACGATTCTTTTTTTGTTGATTTTACACAGGTAGTCCAGCTTTAATTGTGCTGTTATATGATTTATTGTTGTTTCTGTTGTCCCTGCATACGTTGGTACTGTACACACGCAAACGCAGCGGCTAGTGCTTTTGCGTACTATGTCTTGAGTCTATATATACTGTTTATGTTGTGTTGATTTAGGCTATACATACCTAAATGCATGAAAGTTTATAGGTATATGCCCTTTTTATTATATGTGCTAACTATGTACATATGTTAGTATATAAGTGACACATCCTTGCTGGAGGGAATGCTCAAAATTTACTAATATTGTAAATTGTAGCAATTGTTAAGTGATTAAATAGAACAAATTCATAGTGAGTAGTCCACCGTACCTTAGTGTTTGGTCTGGTCACCAACAAAGCTACAGTTCGCCCCCCACAACTTATACCTCTTGGTCATACCCACATAGGGAACTACATACCTTATATACATAATAGGAAGAATATGACACTCTTCCTATTATGCCTTCGGGCGTGCGTCCAATGGGGAGCGCGAAATAGCCTGTATGTACGGTTTCGAGGGGGGGGGGTTACCCCCAGAGATGCACGGGGGGAATCAGCGAGGGGGGATGCCCGGCCCGACCCCTGGCGGAAGGGTGGGTGGTACCTAGTGTTGGCCATTTTTTGGCGATAGCCGAAAATTTTTCACAATTTTTCGATTTTCAACTCATTTTTTGGGTACTCTTTTGGCCGTAGGCGAAAAATTTCTGCAGTTTTTCAATTCTTTACAAATTTTTGGTCCACTTTTTTGGCCATTGGCCATCAGAGGGGGGGTGCCGGATGTCTGAGGGGGGGGGGTGGATAACTGGATACCCCCCCTACCCCCCTATGTGCTTCTATGGACCCTCCCCTCAACTAAAGACCACGTATATACTCAACTGGGGGCGGGTACCCTACCCTCCCCTCAAAACGATAGGGGAGGAGCGGCAAAATAGGATCGAATTCGTTGCCCATGTAAATTTAGGCCTACATTACAAGGATGTCTACCTAATCAGGATCAGCACGGTGTTGAAATAGGATTAAAGGGGGGATAAATGGGATCAACACAGGTTTCGACAAAACAGAGCAGCACAAATAAATACTGAACTGAAACATATTTTATGGTTTCAGATTCAGACCACTAAAAAAAATTTTCGTAAACTCTGTAGATTTTCAAAGTATGAAAAAAAATTAAAATCGTTTTTTGAGGACAAGGACATTTAATTGATACCAAAATTATAAACAGAGTGAAGTACAATACCTACTATTAATTTTGCCTCGAAAGGACCTCCTCGTTTCGACGGTATTACCTTAAAATTTGTGAGGGATTTGCACGTAGGATTAACACATACAACAATATCTATGTAGTCTCCGGAGTAAAGGAAGTCGCTCCTCTAAGTTTTGTATTTGTACTTGGATTTTAGCAGGTTTTGTGACTGATCAAGCCAACCAGGGTCCACCGGGCCTACCGGGCCGGCCCCGGGCCGATGCCCAGCAGACAGCGGGTCGGCTCGGGCTGACCGGGCCGACTGCAACGGGGCCGGCCCGGTGAAAATGACTGCGGCCCCGGGCCGGCCCGGGGCCGACACTTGGCTTAGCGGCCGATCTCTAAGCTGTAGGGTCTGTAGGGTTACCGGGTCTGTTGCCTTGAGATGAATCGGCGGTCTTCGTGGTCGTAGTCGGGTGGGATGGTGGTTGGGTGGTGCCGGTGTCACGGAAAAAAGTGTCCGCCGAAAAGAAAAATGTGTTCCCCCGCACCCGCACACCTTTTGCCGGAAAATTGTGTCCTCCCCGACACTTTTTTTCCAGAAAATTGTGTCCCCCCCACCGGAATTTTTTCGTCCCCCGCCCCCCGTTTTTCCGCAAGATCGGGCGCCCCCGCCCGCTCTGTTCTTGTAAACTGAGCCCCCCCTCCGCACTCTGGACGGGAATAGTGGGTCCCCCGGGATAAAAATCTCCGGACAAAATGTTCCCCGTTCAAAAATATGGAGGTACGTATTTAGTGTCCCATTAAGGACTCAGGATAAGTCAAAAGATAAAATCAAAGGTGAAAGATAAGTTCTAAACCCATCAAAAAAGGATATTATATAGTACCGCGCGTTGAAAAGTTCCTTGATCGTCGGCGAACGACGAGTATCATCCTTCGCGAAAAGTGACTAAGTTCGTTTTTTGCAAAAAAGTCAACCCATTTTTATTTCAGTTAAAGTTAAAGTTAAAGTTAGGCAAAAGGCCTAGTTTTAGTTAAAGTTAAAGTTAAAGTTAGACCACTAACTTTTTTTGAAGTTAAAGTTAAAGTTTGATCTCTGTTTTCGTTAAAGTTAAAGTTAAAGTATGACCACTAACTTTTTTAAAAGTTAAAGTTAAAGTAATACGCCAAACTTTTTTAAATAAAGTTAAATTAAGATCCAAAACTTTTTTAGTTAAAGTTATAAAGAGTTGTTTTACACAGAGAGATAAGTATAATTTTCAGCTTTATACATAACCACACTGCGTAACTTTAGTGAATAGACATTAATGAGTGAGCCTAGAGTCGCGAATGCCAGAAAACTTTCCGGAAACTTCTTCCGGAAACTTCTAGAGGTACAATAGTTTTCCAGAAAGTTGCAGACTTGACCGGAAAATTTTTGACAGGCTTAAAAAGTTTCCAAGCTGAATGAAATTTTCTGATAAACTGTTTTTTTAAAACTGACCGCAGTGGTTACTGTAGTCCGTGGGGGTCAACTGGGTTCAGGGTGACAAAAATAAACCCCAGATTTGAGTTCAGTACCTCAAAATACCCCTGGATAACGAGATTTAACCACTCCGGCGTCTCCGGGTCATTTTGTAGGTTGTACAAAACGTTGGGGGTCCCCTCCACAATTAAGGGTATACCCTCATTTGTGGGGGGAGCTCCCCACGTTTTGGGTGCTGAGGGCTAGGTATGCCTTCATTCTTGTAGGATGGTACCTCCCCACAGTTGTGGCCTTTTTGGGGGGGTAGTGGTCGAGCATGTACACACTGCTAGGCCACAAACGTATATAGTGTCACACTCTTCCTATTACGTACTTTGATAGGGGTAATGTGAGCACCTGACTAAGAATCTGCTGTTTGTTTATGTCTTTTTTTTGTCATATCCACAACTTTTTATACATTTATGAAAATTTAGAGGGCTAATGACTGATTTTTAAATGCACTTTTAAGCAATTTTAAAACTTATTAAAACGCCTTACAAACAACAGATCATTTAACCACAAAGTTGCAGGTGGTACCTCGGGGGGGGCGCCCGGAAAACAATTAGCGATTTTTCCAATATTTAGACCGAGTTGTGGTCTTTTTGTTGTTTTTGAAGTAAATTAAAAAAAGATGGTAACGTAGATAGAATTAGACAGTGTATTACTAAGGAAATTTAGCGTAATATGCTCGTGTATAGATAGACATTTAAATGCAGCATAATGTACTTGTGTTATACATGCACAGGCTTTGATGAAAAATAATAGCAAGGAATAACAAGCCGCATAGTCGCAAAGTTCTGGGGGGTAGCCCCCAGAAATAATTGTTTTTTTTTTTTTTAGTGTTTTGTTTGTTTTTTGTGTTGTTTGTTTTTTTTTTTTTTTTTTGTTTTTTATTAATTTGAGTTGGTTTGCTTGTGGTTGTGTTGGTGTGGTTTTTTTGTTTTTTGTTTTTTGTGGTGTTGATTTTTAGATTGTAAGATGTTATATAATTTTTATTTTTTTTTTTTTTTTTTGTTTTGTGTACTTTTTTCTTTTTTGTTTTTTTTGTGTGTGGTGTTGTTTTTTTTTTGTGTTTTTATTGGTGTGTTTGTGTGTGTGTGTGTGAGTGGGGGAGGAGGGGTCGGGGTGCGGGAGAGAGAAACGTGTCGGTGGGTTTGTTGTTGCATGTGTGTGTATTACGTTTAGTATTTTCTTGCAGCAATTTATTTTAAGATTGTTCAGCAAATATGTACGTACACTGCTTGGCCATTAATTCGTTAAAGCCTGCCGCTGTTGAGATGATTTTTTACTGAAATAATACTCTTCACAATTGGGGTCAAATTCACACTAGCACGTGCACAACACAAGCACAGGTATATAGTGTCAAGAAAAAAGAAATTTTTTTTTTAATTACCATAAGACCCCCCCCCCTCCCTCCTCAACAAAAAGGGTCGTATGTAAATGGCCTCTTTGTGACACTTTCCCCGGAGGAAGTTGCCCCCAGAATAGTAGGGCAGAATTATTAAACCAATTTCAATAACGTCCAAAGTTAAAATTAAAAAATAAAGTGAAAATTTTACTCATTAGAGGTTGTAAGGCCGATCCAAGGAGAGACCGATCATTTCTGAGGTTGGACGGTGTCGGGCTGCGGGGATGTATGTAGGTTATACATGTAGTAGATAAAGGTGCAAAATTTATGAGCGTTTTTCCGCGCAGCGGAGTTTTTATACTGCAACGTGAGCTGCACATTAAGAAAGCAGCAAAAACTGAAAGTATTTCCTCCTTGCTATGTACTTACATTTACATCTTTCAACCGAATCTGACACAGCCAAAACTGAGGACAACCTCCCCGACAGCCGTGCGTTAGGCACGCCCCTCTCGCCGACAGCGCACGTGCATCCACGCAATATTATTTAAAAACGTTTCTCTATCACTTCATAAATTTGATTTTTATGCACGCCTACACAAAAATTTTTTATAAGTTGAGGAAGCAAACACATTGCTAGTTACATACTATTTTGACAAAATTTTGGATATTTGGGCAATTTTGGAGGTAAGCATTGCACACTGGCGCCCACATATTTTTCAAGTTTAGTGTTTTTATGTAGCTCATTTACGTAACATTTTTCATCCCGAAATTTTACAGTACTGGCAAATTTTTAGTAGGTTGGGCTGGAGTGGCGCTCCCCATTCACTGCAGGTCCAACGTTTTTTTGCACCCTCCCCTTTAAGCCTTTCAAGATGGGATACCCTTCATTGCTCAAATAGTTTCTCCTAAACGACATGTTAGCAACTGCGCAGCCCAAACTTTTTCTGCGTCATTTTGAAAAAAATGGTTATAGTGCTACCTAAGCGGGTGTTTTAGGTGAAAAAATTATGGCACTGGCTGTCCTCAACTACGATTTTGGAGATTTAAAAAAATTTGTCGACAAATATTCCATCTCTACCTAGAGTTCTAGAGTTTGCAAAAGCCGAGTTTAACTTCTAAATGCTGGGACATTTTTATAACTATTGATATACATTTTTATTATTATTTATATATTTTATTCGCTATGCTTTACAAGGGGGCATCAAATAGGGACTTGAATATCACGTCAACATGGGCATTTTGTTGGAAAGCTAAGCTGAGTTTTGAACTTTAGCAGGCTGAAAAACACTAGAAGGATGCAGTTTTTGCCAGTTCCGCTTAAGACGGCGTGATTACACCGAATAGTATAGGTTGGTACAACTTACTGAACTATTAACACTCTAAACTCACAGCAGAATTTCAGCGAATAAAATCGAATTCTCCTATTCCAAACTTTGATACTACCGCAGCGACAATCTTATACTTACATGATTAATAAGTTACGCTGCTTTTCTAATCCTTATCCTAATCATAACTAATCATAATAGGTTTTAACCAATTATAGTTGTATGTAGATCAAGCTTGAAACGTTAGAGAACTATAGAAATTTTACAAATTTGACAAATTTGATGGTTTTGACGCAATTTGGAAAATGTTTTCAAATTTTTAGCAACGAAAATGCATTTTTAGCACTTTTTGGGTCAAATCAGCTAAGACTTCTTTCAGCCTCCAACAAAAAAAGTGCGTTACAGAACGCACATGCCAAAAAAGTGGCAAATTTCAAAAAAAGTATGGCGGTTACCACTTTTTGACGCAAAAAACACTGATAACTAGCCTAGCGCATGCGTAGCTATAGCCAGTCAGGTGAAGGTTAGCTACAGCTAGCCCAGTGCAGGCTAGCTATGGCAAGCTTAGCTTAGGTACGTACGTACGTATGCGCCTACATGAGATTACGTAACAGCACACGTATGTTACGAAGAGCGAAAGCAAGTTAAGGACCTGCCGCCGCTGAGGCGGCGGCAGGAAAAACAGTGCTATAAGTTGCTTGTAATTTGGTTTAACTTTTATGCATAGTGAATGTACGTAGGTACAATACTGCGCGTAAAAAAATTCCCTGTTCGTCGGCGTACGACGAGCTTCATCCTTCGCGAAAAGTGACGGTGACGAACGGTGGCCGGAAATGGTGGAGAAAAAATTTTCAATTTTTCACTTTTTCACATTGAAAATGTGTTTTGGAGCACTTTTTAAAAATTTTTCGTTCGTCACTTTCCGGCCAACCTTGGTCACTTTTCGCAACGGATGAAGCTCGTCGTACACCGACAAACAGGGAACTTTTTGCACAGTACTGTATCGCAACACATAGACCCGTACACAAATCTGTGCAAAACTGAGTCCACTAACACTGCCGCTGTTCTATTCGAGAAATCTTATGCAAATTGATGTCAGCGTTGAAGTGGCTTAGTGGTTAAGATGGTGGACTAAAAAACCGCGTATTCGATGGTGATGGTTCGATTCATCTTGTCTTTACTTTTCTTTCGATTTCTATAGCGTGCGGTATAAGTAAGGCGGCGCTGTAGAGTGCAGTATAAGTAGATTGCACGCTACAGCGTGCCGTTATAATAACCAGGTTATAGCACGCTACTAATACACTAAACCAAAAATTACAATACGTTGTGAATGCGTTAACCTGAGCGGCCTCCAGTAAAAATATATAGGTACCACGATCAAAAATTACAGTTGTGTACAGCGTCGGAGGAAAAAATTTAAATTTGACAAAAATTTTGGTTAATTAGAACATGAAGTAAAATATTTCTTAAATTATCTTACCGGAAATTAAAAAAGTTATAAAAAAGTATAGATTCAAAATTTTGAATAAAAGTTATAATTTAAGTTAAAGTTAAGAAATTGGCGGAATTTAAGTTAAAGTTAAAGTATGGGTGCTTGAATTTAAATTAAGTTAAAGTTAAAGTAAGACCCTTAACTTTTTTGAAGTTAAAGTTAAAGTTAAAGTAAGACCCCTAACTTTTTTAATTTTAGTTAAAGTTAAAGTTTAACTTTTTTGCCCTAGTTTAAGGAGGGAATAAATTTAAAACATCAACTCTTAAAAGGTGTTAGTTGTACAGTATAGCATTTAAGTAGTACATCTTATTTTTTTTGATATATTTAAATTGGGGAGGTTAATATATATAATTAAAGAAGAAGGAAGAAAAAAAGAAAAAAGAGCCCCGGGGCGCCGGGCGGGGAAAAGAAAAAAGAAAAGAAAAGAAAGGGAGGGGGAATTTTGGTTCGGAAAAAAATTTAAAAATTTTTGAGAGAGGAGAAAAGAAAGGGGTGAGTCTCTTTAGTAAAGTGTAAAAGGGGGGGTGGTTCCTGTGAGTTTTGTATTATCTTATTTATGTTTCTTGTGTGTTGTGTTAATTTTTTTATTGTTTAATTGTATTTGTGCATAGAGGAAATAGATAAAATATGTAGATTGACCTCAAACACTTTATATTATAGAAAAATATAAAAATTAAAAATTTAAATTTCTAAATTTAAAAATAAAAAATTGAAAAAGTGTAAGTTCTTGTGTAGAATCTGTATAAAATTAATAAAGCAGAAAAAAAAAAAAGAAAAATATGAAAATGTAGAAAAAATATCGCTAAATATTAAATAAATATTAATATATATGCACCCTTTAAAAAAATAGAAGAGATGCTGTTCCTAAACCTGGCCGGGGGAAAACAAAAAGAAAAAAAAAAAAAAAAAGAAAGAAATAGAAGGAAGAAAAAAAAAAAAGAAAGAAAACAAAAAAAGCGTAGCTGTAGCACTTTTCAAAAAAAATTGTGTTTGTCAGCTGGCACAGTACTGTATTAAGTAGGGCAAAAAAGTCAGACTATTTTCATTTAAGTTAAAGTTAAAGTAAAGGCCATTGCTTCAATTTAAGTTAAAGTTACAGTTAAAGTAAGACCCATAACTAGTGTTTGTGACCGGCCGCGAAAGCCGCCGGCCGGAACGGCCGAATTTGTGGATAAAACCAGTTCAGAGTGTCATTTTGGCATAAACTTAGCCTGCCGGAGTGTTATGCCGGCTTAATTTTGTCAGTCGGTTGAATCTGGCTGGCCGGCCGGTGGTTTTAAGTTTTAACCGGCCGGCCGGCCGATTTTGACCGGCCGGCCGGCTTTTTTCGGCCGGTCACAAACACTACCCCTAACTTTTTTAATTTCAGTTAAAGTTAAAGTTTAACTTTTTTGCCCTAGTATTAAGGAGGCAGTTTCAACGAAATTAACTGACTAAAACTTTTGAGATATGAGTGATATTACGTTCACTCAGTTTCTTACATTAAAGTTTCTCATTTAATTTCGTAGAAATTATGCCAACCTACATATCTACATGTACACATAACATAAAGTGTTTACGTTGGACGTTTTTACAACCGACTTATTTTTTACATTCGATTTTATCTTTAGCTTTTTATATCCTTAAGGGGGGGCGCAAGTCTTTTGTTTTTGTCCGGTGAACGCATTTTTCCGGAAGAAGTGTTCGGGGGGACGCAATTTTTCATAAAAAATTTCTCCGGGGGACACAATTTTCCAGAAAAAAGTGTCCAGGCGTAGGGGATACAATTTTTTAGAAAAAAGTGTCCGGGAAACACAAATTTCCAGAAAAAAGTATCCGGGGGATACAATTTTCCAGAAAAAAGTGTCCGGGGGGACATATTTTTCCGGTAAAAAAGTGTCCGGGGGTAGGACAAAATTTTTCGGTGGGGGAACACATTTTTCCGTGACACCGGGCCTGTTGTCCTTGATTGCTGATCGGTGGTTGTACCTAACCGAGTCAGGTTCGTGGTCGATTTGGATTTTGTGGGGCGGTCTTAGATCTTGGTCCATGTGGTTTGGGCTCCATGTCTTTGAGGTACCTCTTCCACAGCTATTGCTTGCTGACCATATCTTCAGCGATGGGTGAACCAGTCCGAACTCCGAACTGAGCACCGATGGAACCTGAAAGCAAAAAATGTGTGTGCGTGTGTGCTGGCAAATTTAACAAACGGCGCGCTTAGAGTTTCCTCCACGATGATGTAGGACATAATGTCATGAATGAGATGAATGTAGGACACAAATACAGGACAAATGTACGTCGTTAATATATTATAACCTAATGATCATGAAGTTTTCGGGGTCCTTATAGACGTTATTGATTCTTTAATATCAATCAATTCTGCCACACGTCACACACTGTCCCTGTTCCCTGTAACCTTGCTGAAACCTAGCCATGTCTTGTTTAGACATTCAGGAAAGTTGAAATATCCTAGCAACGGCATAAAGCTCCAGCCTCTAGGCTTAGTGCTGTTCTCAGCTCAGACGACAGTGGCTGGCCGCTCTTGTTGTGAATTTATCAGTCAGACAATTTTCACGGACAAACATTTGATTGTCTATGCCATATCAGGTGTGTGCTTTTTCGAAAGATTTTTTACCTACTAAAAAGTTACATGTTAATAACTTCGCTGAGCCGTCAGCCGTTGTTCGTGACAGGGGGATAATTTGAATTCCTATTCAAATTTAAAGTAAATCATGCAGAAATTCTTAGGTCCCTATCTTCACCAGAACTAGAGTAAACGAAATATTACATATGTATGTATGAGGTGTTTCAGTTAACTGATTCGGGTCGACATTTCTAGGTACATACACATGGTATTCTGGTATTAGGGCTTGCTTGGTGTTGGTGGTGTCTTGAAACGGAAGGGCGCCGTGGCCCGTACCCCGCTTCAATTCGTTCACTCCCACAAACTTAAACTTGCATCTGTCAGACTGAAATTAGGCTAGTCCGTTTAATTTGGCGATGGGATGGTCTCTTCGGGGCTAGCCACTCACACCTGCTACTAGACCGGCAGGCAGAGTAGGTATACGGCATACTGCATATATGGTTGCACCAAATTACAAATCTTGCAATTGTAACAATTGTATGTGGTACGCGGTTGCGCAAAGGCTTACAATTGTTACTATTGTAACAATTGTGAAATTTCACAATTGTTACAATGGTAACAATTGTGAAATTTCACAATTGTTACTATTGTAACAATTGTAATCATTTTCATGCATATTTCATATGCCAAGCTGTTCACAATTGTGAAATTTCACAATTGTTACGATTGTAACAATTGTGAAAATTTTTGAAATTTCGTTCTTTTTCCAACAATAATGTTCTAAATCAGTTGCGCAGAAACGTTTGTAAATCCAGATTTGTAACAATTGTGAAGGATTTCTTACAAGTGATTTTTCTTTCGTCAGTCTTTTTAAATGACATTATTCTTATGTTTTAGTTCATTATTTTAATTTTTTATTTATATGCAAAGATTTCTCAGTTTATTGTTAACAATTTGAACTAATTTTTGCGCTTTTTAGTAAGCTATATCGTGAGCAATTTAACTTTAACTGCGGCCACTCAGTTTTCACAAACGTTTGTACATTTTCACAAACATTTGTAAAATTTCACAATTGTAACAATTGTAGCTCCGATCATGTACATTTCATACACCAAGACACTTACAATTGTTACAATTGTAACAATTGTAGCTGCGCAACCCAAAATTTTCACAATTGTTACAATTGTAACAATTGTAAGCATAAATTGAATTAAATTTGAGTTTTTTCAACAATTAAATTAATTGTTAAATTGATTATTTAACAATATCAGGTTTGGCGCGATAGCGCCAAACCTATAATAGGACGCAAACACCATCAGTGCGGATTTGAAGAATGCTTTTGTGAGGATAACATAAAAACGCAAGAAGCAATACCATCAAAAGTTTGCATAATCATAGTCCTAATAAAGTTACACTTTTGGTCAAAATTTGGTGCAATTCGATTAAGGGGGGGCGGAGATATTTTTAGAATACACATTGAATTTTGTGCAATGATGATCTTTTTTTTTTTCTCGTCACATTTTCCGGAACACTGGCAGCATCCCCTGAGACGCCCAATATACCAATCTGACCGCCCTGATCCGCCATCCTGCAAGTAAGCTTTTTGAACTAAACTTTTTGGTTTTTGATGAATTATCAATCAATTATCGATTTTTTGAACTTTTTTAATGGATCAATTCACTCGCATGCTGTGCAGGTAAAGAACTTTCATAAAATTTTGGTGGATTTGTAGGTTATTAACTACGTAGATTTTAATTCTGGTGCTAGTTTTTCATGAAAGTGTTGACCGGTTGCGCGTGGTATCGTGTTTCGGAGTATTTCGGAGAAATTTGTTGTCAACTAAATATGCTGCAATATACGCATTTTATTTGCAGTGCTATGTAAAGGCTATATTTTTTACTTGTTGTTTGAATTTCATATGCGATTGCTAGTGGGCTCTGTGCAGAGGCTTGTCTTTTCCCTTTTCGCTGTTTTGCCTTTTGGCTTTGGCATGATTTGTGTTGTGGACTTTTTGGTTCTCTTTTGGTTTGTTTTTATGCGTTTTTTTGCCTTTTTTAAAATGATTTTCTAGTTGTGTGGTTTTGTTGTTTTTGTGCTTGGATGCTCTCGGCCTTGGTTCTGCTGGTGCTGAAAGGTGGAAGTTTGCTCTTAGATGCCCCTGCTATTCGCATATGATTTAATGTAAAAATATGTCTTTTAGTGAAATAAAATGGTATATTGCAGCATATTTAGTTGACAACAAATTTCTCCGAAATACTCATGCGCAACCGGTCAACACTTTCATGAAAAACTAGCACCAGAATTAAAATCTACGTAGTTAATAACCTACAAATCCACCAAAATTTTATGAAAGTTCTTTACCTGCACAGCATGCGAGTGAATTGATCCATTAAAAAAGTTCAAAAAATCGATAATTGATTGATAATTCATCAAAAACCAAAAAGTTTTAGTTCAAAAAGCTTACTTGCAGGATGGCGGATCAGGGCGGTCAGATTGGTATATTGGGCGTCTCAGGGGATGCTGCCAGTGTTCCGGAAAATGTGACAAGAAAAAAAAAAGATCATCATTGCACAAAATTCAATGTGTATTCTAAAAATATCTCCGCCCCCCCCCTTTTAATCCGAGTTGCACCAAATTTTGACCAAAAGTGTAACTTTATTAGGACTATGATTATGCAAACTTTTGATGGTATTGCTTCTTGCGTTTTTATGTTATCCTCACAAAAGCATTCTTCAAATCCGCACTGATGGTGTTTGCGTCCTATTATAGGTTTGGCGCTATCGCGCCAAACCTGATATTGTTAAATAATCAATTTAACAATTAATTTAATTGTTGAAAAAACTCAAATTTAATTCAATTTATGCTTACAATTGTTACAATTGTAACAATTGTGAAAATTTTGGGTTGCGCAGCTACAATTGTTACAATTGTAACAATTGTAAGTGTCTTGGTGTATGAAATGTACATGATCGGAGCTACAATTGTTACAATTGTGAAATTTTACAAATGTTTGTGAAAATGTACAAACGTTTGTGAAAACTGAGTGGCCGCAGTTAAAGTTAAATTGCTCACGATATAGCTTACTAAAAAGCGCAAAAATTAGTTCAAATTGTTAACAATAAACTGAGAAATCTTTGCATATAAATAAAAAATTAAAATAATGAACTAAAACATAAGAATAATGTCATTTAAAAAGACTGACGAAAGAAAAATCACTTGTAAGAAATCCTTCACAATTGTTACAAATCTGGATTTACAAACGTTTCTGCGCAACTTGATTTAGAACATTATTGTTGGAAAAAGAACGAAATTTCAAAAATTTTCACAATTGTTACAATCGTAACAATTGTGAAATTTACAATGTGAACAGCTGGCATAGAAATATGCAGAAAAGACATGTACAATTGTAACAATGGAAATCACAATGACCTTGAACAATGGAAATTTCACAATTGTTACAATCGTAACAATTGTAAGCCTTTGCGCAACCGCGTACCACATACAATTGTTACAATTGCAAGATTTGTAATTTGGTGCAACCATATATGCAGTATGCCGTATACCTACTCTGCCTGCCGGTCTAGTAGCAGGTGTGAGTGGCTAGCCCCGAAGAGACTATCCCATCGCCAAATTAAACGGACTAGCCTAATTTCAGTCTGACAGATGCTAGTTTAAGTTTGTTTGAATTGAAGCGGGGTACGGGCCACGGCGCCCTTCCGTTTCAAGACACCACCAACACCAAGCAAGCCCTAATACCAGAATACCATGTGTACCTAGAAATGTCGACCCGAATCAGTTAACTGAAACACCTCATACATACATATGTAATATTTCGTTTACTCTAGTTCTGGTGAAGATAGGGACCTAAGAATTTCAGCATGATTTACTTTAAATTTGAATAGAAAATCAAATTATCCCCCTGTCACGAACAACGGCTGACGGCTCAGCGAAGTTATTAACATGTAACTTTTTAGTAGGTAAAAAATCTTTCGAAAAAGCACACACCTGATATGGCATAGACAATCAAATGTTTGTCCGTGAAAATTGTCTGACTGATAAATTCACAACAAGAGCGGCCAGCCACTGTCGTCTGAGCTGAGAACAGCACTAAGCCTAGAGGCTGGAGCTTTATGCCGTTGCTAGGATATTTCAACTTTCCTGAATGTCTAAACAAGACATGGCTAGGTTTCAGCAAGGTTACAGGGAACAGGGACAGTGTGTGACGTGTGGCAGAATTGATTGATATTAAAGAATCAATAACGTCTAAGGACCCCGAAAACTTCATGATCATTAGGTTATAATATATTAACGACGTACATTTGTCCTGTATTTGTGTCCTACATTCATCTCATTCATGACATTGTGGAGGAAACTCTAAGCGCGCCGTTTGTTAAATTTGCCAGCACACACGCACACACATTTTTTGCTTTCAGGTTCCATCGGTGCTCAGTTCGAAGTTCGGACTGGTTCGCCCATCGCTGAAGATATGGCCAGCAAGCAATAGCTGTGGAAGAGGTACCTCAAAGACATGGAGCCCAAACCACATGGACCAAGATCTAAGACCGCCCCACAAAATCCAAATCGACCACGAACCTGACTCGGTTAGGTACAACCACCGATCAGCAATCAAGGACAACAGGCCCGGTGTCACGGAAAAATGTGTTCCCCCACCGAAAAATTTTGTCCCACCCCCGGACACTTTTTTACCGGAAAAATATGTCCCCCCGGACACTTTTTTCTGGAAAATTGTATCCCCCGGATACTTTTTTCTGGAAATTTGTGTTCCCCGGACACTTTTTTCTAAAAAATTGTATCCCCTACGCCTGGACACTTTTTTCTGGAAAATTGTGTCCCCCGGAGAAATTTTTTATGAAAAATTGCGTCCCCCCGAACACTTCTTCCGGAAAAATGCGTTCACCGGACAAAAACAAAAGACTTGCGCCCCCCCCTTAAGGATATAAAAAGCTAAAGATAAAATCGAATGTAAAAAATAAGTCGGTTGTAAAAACGTCCAACGTAAACACTTTATGTTATGTGTACATGTAGATATGTAGGTTGGCATAATTTCTACGAAATTAAATGAGAAACTTTAATGTAAGAAACTGAGTGAACGTAATATCACTCATATCTCAAAAGTTTTAGTCAGTTAATTTCGTTGAAACTGCCTCCTTAATACTAGGGCAAAAAAGTTAAACTTTAACTTTAACTGAAATTAAAAAAGTTAGGGGTAGTGTTTGTGACCGGCCGAAAAAAGCCGGCCGGCCGGTCAAAATCGGCCGGCCGGCCGGCCGGTCAAAATCGGCCGGCCGGCCGGTTAAAACTTAAAACCACCGGCCGGCCAGCCAGATTCAACCGACTGACAAAATTAAGCCGGCATAACACTCCGGCAGGCTAAGTTTATGCCAAAATGACCCTCTGAACTGGTTTTATCCACAAATTCGGCCGTTCCGGCCGGCGGCTTTCGCGGCCGGTCACAAACACTAGTTATGGGTCTTACTTTAACTGTAACTTTAACTTAAATTGAAGCAATGGCCTTTACTTTAACTTTAACTTAAATGAAAATAGTCTGACTTTTTTGCCCTACTTAATACAGTACTGTGCTGTGCTGACAAACACAATTTTTTTTGAAAAGTGCTACAGCTACGCTTTTTTTCAGTTGATATTTCTTTCGTTTTCGTTTTCCTTCAATTTCTTACTTTCTTTCGTTTTCGTTTTCTTTAGCTGTCAACATTTGACAGCTTGCCCAGCATGACCTTTG
>JASANF010020044.1:0-10059 GCA_030248245.1 Trissonchulus sp. WLG1_4 | reverse complement strand
GTATTGTTGATATACGTTTAGTTAGAATAATTTTTTGTGTACGTCTTTAGTGATAAATTCAGTAATAGTTGAATAAACTACATACAATAAGCTTTTTTTACGAAACACTGGTAGTAATTATGTAAACTTCAGTTTGTAAATATCATTCAAAAGTTTTAATCGTCTACTTTAATCTATGAATGAACGATGTAGACCTGCTACAGTTTTTTTACAACTTCCACTCTAGAGCTTAACTGTGACTAACGCTCATCCATAAAATATCTCATTCGAAACAATAAGCGGTTTTGTTACTGCTCATAATTTCTTTGCACAACTATTTTTTAATTTTTAACACGAAGTTTTTTTCACACATTTTTATACGTCTGTATTTAGTTTGTTGCGCAGACCCCCCTAGTTTATTTTTAGTAGCTTTTACGGCGACATGAAATTAAATTGAAAACTAGTTTACGTTTTCCGGCTTAAAAACGTAGGCTGTCTTCTGCCCAGAGATTTTTTCAAAAAATGACTCATCAAAGTGAGTTCTTGTTATTTTATTGGTGGCTTTGAGTTTAGTATCTGGAGTGTAAGTAGCGTAACTAATCTGCTTTTTCTCTAGGTTTAAGTTCCATCTCACTTTTCGGTGACTCGAACAGTAAATGTGCCCCTTGGGTTCCTTGATTAATTTCACAACAGCTTTTGAACTTTATTTTATTTTTTATCATATATGTGAGAGTCTTAATTTTATGGATGCCTGTATAGTGAAATTTTTTGAACCTTCCCCCCTCGAAACATAGGGAGATTGTTGAGCATATGTTCAGCAAAATGTAAAAGACAAGTGGTGAAAAATTGTCGTAAGGGGGCTAAAAAGTGTTGCCCCGTATTTGGACCATACCCACACATGTATGAAGGGGGGGGGGGGCGGAACAGCCCCCCTCTCCCCAAAATCGAGAGGCCGGGGGGGAGGGTCCCCAAAATTAGTAAAAATGGCACTTTTTTGAGAAAATTTTCCAAAATTTGTGGTATTTTTGGTCGATCAGGGGGTAGGGTCCCTAAAATTTGTCTGGAGAGCCCCCCCCCCCAAAGTTTTGACCCGTTACATGTATGACCATACCTGTAAAGAGGGTCAAAATAAGCGGGGATCTGTGCTCTGTGGTCAAATTGGAAAACCTCACCGCCTGATCAATTAAAAATTACGCTTAGTTTTCCAAAATTTTCGAAAAAATGTCATTATTGCTCACTGTTAACTTATATTTCGGAGCCCCCCTCTTTGGGCATAATTCCCCCTTTATATATGCTTTCTTCCTGACCATTTTTTCAGAACACCGGTATTTGTATTTACAGTTACTACAATATATTTCAACGCGTCAATATATATGCGTCTCACTTCACAAATTTTGAAGGCTGAAGTTTTTTATTGTAAAAATGTGATAATAAATTGTAACTGGTGTCAGTTCGTACGTAACGTTACTTTACTCATCCTGTCATATATTTTTGTGTTTTTAAGAATGCAAAAACTTATGCTTATTTTACGTTTTTTGAGTTGGTTAATTTTCCGCCAAGTAAAGATTGGTAGCGGCATTTTCAGAGTTTTAGCTTTTTATATATTTAATGTGTGTCTTATCAGAATTTCTGAGTTTACCTGCGGTTTGAGAGCAATAATGCAGGCTTTACAGCCAGTCTATAGCACTTGTTTTTTGCTGTAGCGGTTATTTGCAAGAATAAGATTAAGTTTGGGGGAGATGTGGGGGGGGGGCAGGGGTGGACGCGGGTCAAAATTTTCGACCCGCGACCCAACCCAACCCACGGCTCGACCCTCGTGGGTAACCCGCGACCCAACCCGCGCCGTGAAACCCGACCCACGACCCACTTTGACCCACCACTCTATAACCATAACGTACATTATACAGGGGCGTGTAGCCAGGATTTTGACAAGGGAGGGGGGTCGTACTTTGTCCTTGCTGACTTATTTAAACTCATTATTTGCTCAGCCCCCAGAATCCAATTATTTTTACACTTATTGGCGAAGTGGCTTACATGACAAAATGTAAATTTGGTCGTTTAAAGTAATTAAACTAACTGTTGCGGGGGTCTAGGGGCGGCAGCCCCCAGGAAAAATAGAGTTTTTTATATTTTTTCGGACAAATTTGGTCACCGTCACGTAATCAAAAAAATTTTCCGACAGGTAAATTAAAAACAAAAGATGGGAATTTCATATCAGACAGTATATATATCTAGGGTTGGGCGCTATCGCGCCAACCCTGATTACACAAGCGTATATAAGTTTCATGAAAGTTAACAACAAGCAATGGTAAGCTATAGAGTTTGCAGGGTCTGGGGGCGGCAGCCCCCAGGAAAAATTTTTAGAATTTTTTAATTTTTAGGCCAAATTTTGTCAATTGGAGACGTATCAGAAATTTTTTTGGCAGGACTATAAAAACCAAGGGGGCAACCTTGTCGACAATTTGTTCAGGTTCCAGTTTACGCGGGTCGGAAAAAATTTTTCCGACCCGCGCAGCCTGAAGTGGGTACCCGCGGGTCGACCCACGGCTCAAATTTTCCGACCCAACCCAACCCGCGGATACCCGCGACCCGCGTCCACCCCTGGGGGGGACCCAATTTTTTATAACCCATTATATACCACTGATTCGTTTGTTTTTTGCCCCTGTCTCCTAGGCAAACTATCTTAAACGAACTTTCCGACAAAAACACTCATAAATAATGACTTAATTCGCGAAACTACCCCTTTTTTAGTCCGTTAGCACGTGAAGACTGGAAACTTGTAATGTTACCATGAATCTCCTTTTGGAGTGTTCTGTATTGATCAGTGTTTAGGTGGTGGTGCATATAAGATATATAACAGTGGTCTGGCTTCGAGTCAGGCTTATGTTTTGATACAGAGCTAATTAACTGTGTGAGTGCCGTGTTTCCTTCCCTACTGAATTATTTTGTTCAGTGTGGGACTTTGGATTTTTGACATTGGAGGTATTGGGTTATTGTCATAGATCAGTGTAACGGGGTCAAGTTTCGGGGGGCCTCTTGTCCGTTTATAACGCTTTTTAAAGTTTTCTAGAAATTCGAAACAGTTGAAGTTCGGTATGGAATTGGTGTCAAAGGTTAATCCTGATTTTAGGCCCGTTAACCCCTTGATCCTTAGACTCGATTGACCGAGGGTTCTGTGTGTTAGATTTTATTTCTTTGTCCACTAGTTTTTTAACAAAAATTTATATATACGGAGCAGATATTGATAGGAGTATATAAACAACAGATATGTGTCGAATTCGTAGTATTGCAGTAGCAAATTTTTTACTGTTGTGTGTCGCTTAAAAATGACTAGCTATTGTAGCTAACTTTAAACTTTATTGGAAATTTTTTGTTTTTTTGCAACTTGTAGGGTGAAATGCCAACTTCTGCCTTAGGTATTTTTGTTAAGCCTCTTTAGTTTTTTCTGTCAACTTTGTGTTGAAACTAGTTTTTAGCTAATTGCTGTGTTGAAAAGCACAAAAGATATATATTTAAAGTCCTGCTTAGTAGTTTTAAATCGGTCACTATTTGCCATAGTTTTTTGTTTGTGCATTTTGCTTTTTTTGACAAAAATTTCACAGTTATTTGAACTATTTACAAGAATATGCTAAGAATATAACAATAATAGATTATTAGACAGCGTATTTAAGCTAGTGTCAGCAACTGTGGGTAGGTGTTAAAATTGGGCAACACTTTAAAACTTATTCATTAACTTTGTCTTAGTCACCACAAATGAGAAATGATGTCATTGTTTTTTGTGTAAATTATTCACAGGCTTATCTAGATCTCATTCAATTTAAATGACGTAGTTACTTGACTTTTATTTGCCATTTTTTTGAAGGCATTCGAATGGATTACATGCCATTTTAATTTATTTGCCTAATCAACGAATTCTCGACCGATTTGACAATTTTTAATCGAGTTTTATTGGTTTATTGACTTTTTAATTGTGCCTTTTTGTGATTGGCTGATTTTCAGAATCATGGGGAAAATCAAACGATTCGACATAATGTTCTCGCGCGACACTGCGACGTACTACGCAGGGGAACAGGTGGACGGAAAAGTGCACATCGAACTCAGTGAATCAGTCAAGATCAGGGGTGAGCGTGATCGATTATTGGCAGCATAAACTTGGTGGATCCGCCAATCAGGTTCAGACCGGGGTTTTTATAGATATTATACTCATTGGGCTAATGTGGACAGTATTTGATTAATTTTGCGAGTTTGAGATTGAGTTTACAAAATAAGCTGTGGCTGCGCATGCGCTTTCGAAAAACTGTGCACGGTTTTGGGGACTGGAGGAGCCCTCAAAGTTCATTTTTGCTTATGGCGCCCTCGTTTGTCTTTCCTCCTGCCTATGCTTTTACAGCACCCAATTACGTCGGACCCTCCTCTAAATTACCGTACCATACCCGCGTTATATCTTTGGGTGCTTCTCGCCCCCCCCCCCAGTCCTGTCCCGCTGATCCGACTCTCATGCTGCATGTATCCCTCAACCAACCCCCAAAAACCATACATGTAACCGGGGCAAAATTTTGGAAGCTTCACTTGCTATAGTTTTGGAGACCCCCTTATCGCACCCGCAAACGCACCCACAGCCACAATATAGCATAATTTACGAAAAAGTATTTAATTGTAACGTTTACAATGTTTTCCTCTGAGTTTCAGGCCCCTGCCCTGAACCCTCAATTTGGGAGGGGGGGCGTCCGCTCGAATGCTTTGTGGCAGGAACCGTGTGGATGCAAGAGTTGCAGGCAGACTTGACATTAAAATGTGATTTAGTGATTTTTGTTACTCAGATCATTGAGTATTGTCATTGAGCCTTTAATTGTTTTTTCAGCCGTGAAACTGCGCTACCTTGGCGAGGCCTTTGTGCAGTTCAAGGATCCAACGGACCACAGTGATCGGGCAAAGTTCTTCGATGAAAATATGATCATCTATGGAAGTCGTAAGTCATTTCCTATACTTATATACTATTATATTATACGTGGCGCAAAAGTGAGGGCAATAACGGTTGAGAAACTTTGTTTGACTTCTGGGCTGAATTTGGGAAGATATAAAGTGTGCTTTGTAGATATTTTTCGTCGCTAAAACCAAAAACAGAGGCAAATTAGTGATCCGTATAATGTAGAATCAATATTTTTTAAAAATGTCAATGACGGATATATCCAATTACTTCAACTTCAATCTAATCCTTAATCCATTTAATCTAATCCATTCTATAATTATTTTCCATTCCATTTATTACTGGAAAAAATAATTTTCTTCAATCAATTCTATTTATCCATTCCAGTTAACCCTATCCATTTAAGTTTAATCCATGTAATCCACTTAATCTTGTATCTAATCCCTTTAATCCTTGTTTTGTCAGACAACTCCTCGCTGACCTCATCGGACAACACGGTGCTGGAGGCGGGCGTGCACGAGTGGCCCTTCAGCTTCTCCCTGCCGGCCCAGCTGGTCTCCTCCTTCGAGGACAAACGGGGCCACGTGCGCTACTGCTGCAAGGCCTACCTGCTGAGGCCATGGAAACTGGACCACACCACCAAGAAGGCCTTCACCGCACTGCCCATTGTCGACCTGAACCAGGAACCATTGGCCTTTGTTAGTTGGACTCGTAACGGGGTCAAAATTTGAAGAGGGACCTGTCCGGCCAAATTTTGGGGACTCTCCCCCCCCCCCCTTTGATCAACCAAACATACCCTAAATTTTGCTAAATTTTGTAAATTTTCCTAAAAGAATGTAGTTTTTACTGAGTTTTTCTCAAATTTTCGGGACACTGTCTCACAGGCTCTCGATTTTGAGAGGCGGGGTCGTCCCCCCCACCCCCCTATACATGTATGGTTTGGCGCCTGTTGTGTGGGATGTTGAGCGCTTTATGTAGTTCTTGGGGGTTTTGGGTAAAAATCGGTCGCTGGGGTGGGTGGGGTAAATGTGGGGGTAGCTTTTGGGGTAACAGAGGTGGGGAGAATTCTGCCGTGCCCAAATTTTTGGCCAAAATCTCTAACCTCTAAGGAGTGTATTTTTAACATTTGAGCAAGTATTTTGCATTCGGGCAGGAATGACATTTCGACATGACATTGACCTAACCAAAAAAGTTAGTTTAACCTAACCAAAAATTGCAGGACCCTGACATAAAAAGAAACGCGCGATTTTATTACGAAAAGAACGTATTTCAGGCACCAAGAGTAAGTGAATAGTCACGAAAATCACACCATCGGTACTGTCTCAGGGTTCAGCAATTTTTGATCAGACTTTAGTGTAGTCGCACTTGTAAATGAACTTGTTTGGTCCGACAATAAAATGACTAGTCGTCACTTATAGTCCGTATTTAGACGCCGGGCTTTGGTCGGACGGAGCAACGGTTCAGTCTTTCGGACCGACTGTTTTCCTGCATCAATGGCGGGCTGACGGTGCAGGTGAAGATTGACCGGTGTGGCTTTGTGCCTGGCGAAATTATTCCCCTGAACGCCGAAGTGCTGAACAACAGCTCCAAGCGCATCAAAAAAGTCGACGCCTTCGTCCAACAAGTACGCGTCATGGCCTAGTCCATGCTCGTCCATGTCCTTGTCCTTTTCGTTTTGTCCTTAAGATGTTCCAAGAGAACTACCGGGCCAAATAAGCCAACTTTTCGCATGCAGACGGCTGAGCTCATTTGACATTTCAGACAGTATATATATATACAAAAAATTTGCCGAAATGCATTCGTCAATTTTTCACAGAAGTTGACCGAAATTTGTACTTGTCCTGTCTCTGTCCCTATGTTCTTAAGGACAAGTATGAACAATTAGTATTCATACTTGACCATGTTTGAGTTCATACTCGTCTGTATCCGTAAGAAATGATTGTCCGTAAGCCGGTACAGAAAAAATGCTACAGATTGTACTATAATGTTTGCGCATTCATAGACATATTATGCTAGACCAGCTTATGCTGCATAAGAATAATAAGAAACCAAAAATAGTGCTGTAGCGTGAAAAAAATCAGAAGTGGCGGCTAACAGCCGATTTTGGTTGCATAAGTTATGCAACCGAAATATGAGAGGAGCGTTTTTTTCTGTTTTTAGTGCCCAATTTATATTTTTTAATTTCAGAATGTGATGTGCAAAACAAAGTCGGCCTCTCGTTTTTTCCCCTGCACTCAGCGCATCGCACTGGTCTCGCACGGCGCCATGAAAAGGGGGGAGGCCTTGGTCTGGCGCAACGAACCCATGACCCTGCCCTCCCTGCCCCCCACTAAACTCGGGGGGTGCTCACTTATGTCTGTGGAGTATGCACTAAAGGTATTGAGAAGGGGATGGGGATGGCTTGACCTCAGCGGCAAGTCAAGTTCTTAGAATTGTCCTTATCCTTGTCCCTGTCATTTTGTCTCTTAGCTGTTGTTTCAAGTCAATTGGTAATTCTCAAATTGGGTCATCGAAAGATCTTTTGTATCCCTTAGATTACGCTCCAGGGGTAGGGTTAGGGCTTAGGTATATTTTTCTTCTTTGATCGCCCACTTTAAGATACCCAAAATTTATACGGACTGTAATAATTGTCGTGGTCCTACAAGTTTGAATCTATTCGATAATTTTGAATGAACACTATTATATGACTCTTGTTGAGCATAGATTAATAATGTGTTTTTTTGTTTTTTTAGTTTGTGGTATTGTTGGAGAATGGGAAGGAAATCGCCATTTCAATACCCCTGGTGATCGGCACCATCCCGCTCCACTCGGCCCCCCTCTCCTGGCTGCCCGAGGCCGTCGCACAAAGCCCCCCGCCCCCGCCCCTCCACACCCAGCCCTCCGCCCCGCCCATGGACGAATACCTAGGACGTGAGTATTGCTCTAAAGATTTATGCCGAGGTTTAGCCTAAGGGCCTATTCCTTTACCGGGTTAAAGGGTTAATTATAATCGGACTAAACGTTTTAATAATTATGCTGAAAAATGCCATTCCAAAACCTCCGGATTAAACGGACTTAACTTTTAGTGCGCTGGTTTTTAATTAGACTAAACGGACTTTAATGCACGCTAATGTGGCGTGGCGGTGTTAGCAATAATTAATATTTCTAATTAATAAGTAGGCAGTAATTAATAAGCACAAGTCCAATTTGAAATTAATAAATTTAATTGGCAGATAGCATACGTTCAAAACTATAACTGGCGAATACCGCAGCCAGGTTACAAATAATCAGCAGCAAGCCTAAGCAACAGCCAGGCGATCAGTTTATAGCAAAAAGAACCCCTTTCTATCTTACAGTTTTCTAATATACTTCTCCGTAGCCCCTCCCTTAATTTTGATTGGTTGGTTTCAACCCAGAATCAGGGTTGGCGCGACAGCGCCCAACCCTAGAATAGGAGAAAAACCACCCAATGCGGAATTTTGAAATTTAATTTTTTAATAACTTAAAATATATGCAAGCGAATGACTTTTAATTTGGTGTGTGTATCCGCCTAGAGGAAGGTTATATGCCTGCAAAATTTCGGAGAGATTGGTTTAGTCTAGCTTGAGATATGAAAAGTTGTCTTTTGCAAACTTGACACTTTCCCTCTTTTTTTTCAACAGCTCTACCGGACCGGACGCTTGTAGGGTTGTCATGATTATATGTTTTTCACATTTAGTTTGACCAAACTTAGAAAGTAACGGGCCACTTTTTTCAATTTCGTCCCCGTTCGGTCTCTGCTGGGAGGTGGGAAACCCCTTTTTTGGGGTCCGAAAAAAATCAAAGTCCGAAAAATTTCTAGCCAACTTTTGAGAAGTCACGCAAGTGAGGTAGCCTCCATCTCTTGCATACAGGGTAGTGTAGTGGTGCTATAGTGCATCTGCTATTTTGGAGTCGATCGTGTAACTGTACCGCTGGGGAGGGGGCTCGGAAGGTAATTCACGTGTATTAAGGGGGTAGGCTACCTATGGGCAGTACAGCCAAGACGGTTACAGATAGAGATCTGTCGTTTTGTATGCGAATATAAACCCATATACTGCGCATTGCAGGGCGCTACTAGTTTTGCAGTCAGATTTTCCTGATAGCCAGAACTGGTGCACCCCCCTCCGGCACCCTGCCAGCATGGTTTTTCGTGACTTTGTCAATCTATAACGCTTTAAATGGTTAATCATTCGTGCTGTATTGTTATGATGACGCAATAAATACGTGCAGGGGTGTCAGTTGATGTTGTTTGGTCAGCGTTACGTATGGTGTTTCACTTTGGCACCCCAGGCAAATTGGCAGAAATCTCAGGTCGCATCAAGTGACCACCTAGGGTACTTTTGGGGTGGAAAATTTTTTTTCGATTTTTTTCTTGAAATCTCGCTTCTAGGAGTTATTTGGGCCCCTGAACACGAATCTGGGGTTAGCTTTTGCCTATCACCCCCCTGGACCCGCCTATACGGCCCCCTCAAGGTACCCACCCCCCCCCGCCAGGGGGGGTCCTCAGGGGTCAAATTTTCGAAATTGAGATTTTGATGTCTCTAGGGGTAATTTGGTCCCCTGAACACGAATCCGAGGTCCATTTTTACCTAGGACCCCCCTGGACCACCCTACGACCCCCTCAGGGTACCCCCCCCTAGGGGGTCCTCAGGGGTCAATTTTTCGAAATTTAGATTTTGATGTCACTAGGGGTAATTTGGGCCCCTGAACACGAATTCGAAGTCCGTTTTCGTCTAGGACCCCTCTGAACCCCCCTATGGCCCCTTCAGGGTACCCCCCCCCTGAGGGGGTCAAAATGTGGCAAATTTTCGAAATTGAGATTCTGATGTCCATAAGGGTAATTTGGGCCGCTGAACACAAATCCGAGGTCCGTTTTCGTCTAGGACACCCCTGAACCCTCCTACGACCCCCTCAGGGTACCCCCCCCCTAGGGGGGTCCTCAGTGGTCAAATTTTCGAAATTGAGATTTTTATGTCTCTAGGGGTAATTTGGTCCCCTGAACACGAATCCGAGGTCCATTTTTACCTAGGACCTCCCTGGACCACCCTCCGACCCCCTCAGGGTACCTTCCCCCTAGGGGGTCCTCAGGGGTCAATTTTTCGAAATTTAGATTTTGATGTCACTAGGGGTAATTTGGGCCCCTGAACACGAAT
>JASANF010020043.1:0-70332 GCA_030248245.1 Trissonchulus sp. WLG1_4 | reverse complement strand
GTACTATTTCTTTGTCACTTGTTTAGCAGGTTTAGGTTATACCAATAATCGTCAAGATAGCCTATTAATTAATGTTCGCATTAGCTGATTGACTGTCATATTAGTGCCAAATTGACTATGTTCAATAATTTTTAGATGCTTGGCAAATATTAAGTTCCTAAACTTACAGTACAATCATTGATCAAGTTTAACAACTTTATCAATGTTTTATAAATGTAAAGGTCGGTTGACATTCATGGTGAACAGGATATTTAATTTGGATAATGAAATTAGCCCCATGGTTACTTTTAAACTGAATTAGTTTCTTGTGGTTTAAATATTCAGGTATTTGCTAAGGTTTAGTGTTAGATAAAAATCAGTAGAATTAGGAATTTAAGCTTCTCAAGAAGCAATACGTGAATCTGAGCTGTGGTGTACCTTATACCCACCAAATGTTGAGCATTTTTTGGTTACAAAGGTTAAGCTTCATATAGCGTCGTTTCATCTTGTTACGCAGATATTTAATACCATTACATAGCAGGCTTAGTACTAAGCTATGTTTACCCCACGAGTTTTCCCTTGAGGGATTTGAAATGCAATTTAGTTAAAAGAAAGCTGTGTGGATAGGTAACCATGATGTTTGTTACATGTGTGCGACTAATTTAAGCTGTCAGATTTTTTTTACTGTGTTTATGTTTATGAAAGATTGACAAATGTACAAAACTCTTGTAGAAGAACAGTGAGACACTCTCCTGCCTGCCTGTGATAAGACAGATGAAGGAATAGTTGACTTTTAGAGACTTTTAGAGACTTTTAGACTTTAGCTCATTTAGAAAACTTTAACAACTCAACCAGAGATGAACCATCACATCTGCATGCTCTTTATCACCAATAGGTGGGACAGTGTATCACTGATCTTCTGTGAACTTGCCAAAAGTCGAGTTCACATACTAAGAATAACTCCAAAAATTTATTAATGCTTTTCAGCAGTCAATTAATATTTATGCGGACAAACGAACACCCTTACAGACAACTAAGACCCATGTTGGCAAAAAAACGGACACTAATAAGTTGATACTCGTTTTGTCCTTATCATTTTATTCCTAAGCTATTTCAAAAAACTGCATGCTAGAATCAGCCTTTTTTACACGAAAATAGCTTCGTTCACTACAACTAGACCGCATTCGTCAATTTTGCGCAGCACTGCAGCAGCTGACCAAAATTTGTCCTTGTCCCTGTCCCTGTGTCCTTAAGGACAAGTATGAACCGGGTCTAATCGACAAGATTTGTTTTTTAGAACTGATAACTTTGGCGTATTGATGGGATCAGGGCAAGACTCCACCATCGATCACGCTAACTGGGTGGATCGACAAATGCGAAATGCCAGAACAGTTTGGACCCAGCATTTGGCAAAACGCAAGATACCCATGATTTTCACGCAAAAAATAACTTGTTTTGACGTGAACCAAATTAATTTTAATGGTGAAACACTGCTGATTGGAGTTATAAAATATGTTGATGATTTGTTTGCTCAAGTAAGATAGGTCGTTTTTGCCCGGCCGCCTCAGCGGCCGTGCATACTAATTTCAGTTAATGCACTGAAACTGAAAATGCATGTAAATCATGCTCAGTGTCAGTGCATCACTGAAGCCTGCTGCAATGACCAGCTGTAACTTGTGCGTGACTCGCAGCACGTACGTTGTGTGTGTATGTGTGTGTTCGTGTCTCTCCATAACAAACGACAATGGCAGATTGAAAATCGATGATTTGCAATATTCAAGGCAGTTCACTCTCAAGGCAGTTCTTCCCGTGATGCTCGTAACAAAACATTTAGTTACGACTTTTTTAATAGCGGGGCGGGCGCGGGGGGGGGGACCACGCCGAATGCATAGCGGGGGGGGGGGCGGGGGGGGGGGGGGGGAGGGGGGGGAGGGTGGGGGGCTCGGATTTTGGGGTTGGGGCAGAAGGCTGTGGATGTTGAAAATGTGAAATATGAGATATAAGGAAAATATAAGGTATATATAACATATATATATATATATATATATATATATATATATATATATAAATATATATATATATATATAAATATATATATATAATTATATTATTGAAGCACATAATTTGTATGAAATTTTTTTTCAAAATAATCGTCTGTAGCTAGGTTATGTGAGCAGAAAAATCAAAATGGTATTTGTGTAAGTATGAAGGAAAAATGGGTTCTGATAAGCTGATTATAAGGCCCGAACCGAAAGACATGAATGAACATATTAAACATTTTTTAAACAGGCCGACGTAACGATGGTATTTGTTGAGTGACTTCATTTAGTTTTTTGTGAGCTTCACCAACTAAAAAAGACTACAAACCTAAAAACACTTCGGGCAAAGAAAGGAGCATTCGAGCATTAAATCTCCAAAGCCAAGATTTTTTTAATTTTTCATACTTCAATTTTTTGTTTTCTGTTTCAGATGGAATACCTACATATGCTCAAAATGCTTGGCGCTGATGTAAACTTGACGGACAAAAAAGGACGGACGGCAATTATGCATGCTTGTCTGCAAAAAGACGCCGAAATTGGATGTTTTTTGCTGTCCCGAGTAAGCTGATAATTAATTGAAAGGACTTAGGTCCAAATAATAAAACACATACAAACATTAAATTAAAACCAGTCTAAATAACTACGTATAACTATAAATAAAACTTTGTGGAAAGCCAGCGGATTGGATAACTTTCTAGAAACAACGAAAGAAATGGAGATGCCAAAAACCAAATCGGGACCACTAGCGTCGACACCAAGAATGCTAAGCACTACACCACAGCCCCAAGGTCTCGTAGATATTAATTTCCTACTCCCAAACTGTATACTATAAAATAGAGCCATGAAAGCAGTAGGGTGACATTCTGTATACTTAAATTAATTGTGTAATTTTAGTTTCCAGTGAAACTTCATCTAAAGGACTACAAAAACAATACTGCCATCATGTATGCGGCTAAATACGGTCTTGTCTCAGTGTTGGACTATATGGTCGATTTGTTGGTGAAGACTTGGAGTTTAGACGTGCTTCAGGTGTGTACTACAAAGTCTAAACAACCTCGATTTAGATGCTGTCGTCTTGAGCCCTTGATAATTTGATTGACATGCATAAGTCGATTTGAACTGTAGAAATGGGTACCTACAGTTTAGAAAGAAATCCACAGGTTTACTTGTCCAAATTTAGAAAAAGGTGTGTAACTTAGACCGCAGACAAAACATCCTTAAAAATTTAATTGAAAACTGGAAAAAATATTGTTTTAAAAAACCACAGGTTGTCTTTTTATTGTGCTTCAATTGTTCACCAAAAGTAAGACAAAAGTCGAAATAGTAAATGTTGCGACCCAAACACAATCCTTATTTGCGTTTGTTTAAGATTGGTATTGCCGTGTTCACTTCGATAAATCCCCTGCCTTGAATAGAAAACACATTTGAACATTCAAAATTTCAAAATTAAGAATCCCGGGTCTATATTCGAGAAAATACGGTAGGATGACACTTTGCAACTTTCAATTTCTCTAATACTTGCGTTTCAGGCAACAAACCTCAAAGGTGAGACTGCCATCGAAATAGCACACAAGCACAATCAAGCTGCCTGCGAAATTTTACTCGACAAGCAGCGACTGCGATTACTATTGAAAATTGACGCACAGCTCACTAAACTGGCGATGACCGCGAAAGTGCGAGGTTGGAAACCCCCAAGCTCGGCCCACAACTCGGCCTGGAAATCGGTGCTTCCGACGGCCAAAGCGGCACAAACTTGGAAAACCAAGAGCAAACGACAACGATCTCATTCCATGCCCATAGCCACGCCGGTTCCGGTCGATGGTGCGTCTCTAGATGGCCAAATGGGTCCGGAAACGGTTAGTAGGGATGTTGAAACCGGTTCTTCAGTTTTTGTTTGAAACCGCTTGGTTCTTTAGTTTTTCGTATCAGTAACAACTTGTGGAAAAGCTTGTACTGAAAAACTGCCGTAGGAATATTCGTGATCAGTCAGTAACAAATTAAAGTCTGGCCATAAATTGCTGAACCCTGAAACAAAACTGGCGGCGTCATTTTTGTGACTACTTGCCGTACTCTTGATGCCTGCAATTTGTTCTTGTAATGAAATCGCGTGTTTCTTTTTATCTCAGGGTCCAACATTTTTTGGTCAGGCTTTAGATTCGTGCAGTATTTTGATTATTTCAATAGCATCTAATGTTTTCAAATAGTTACTTTATGAATAAACGAAGCTTGAAAAAATACTAAAAAATCTGAATCATTAAAGTAGGATTTAAATCCTTGTCTTTTTATTATTGTCTTAACATGTTTTATCTTCAAAGTTAATAACATAACGATGTTTGATTTTCTTGCAGTTCTTAGAGGAAAGTTAAAAAACTTAACGCCAGAAACATTAAATGATAAGTTTTTATTATCAAACTTAAATTTTAAAGCTAAGCCTTAATTCGCCCATTGTTATAGATGTTCACCCGACTACACACTTGCGGTAAACTATTGACAGTGTTTGTGAGAAATCAAATGCATCGCAGCGACAGTGACGAGTGTTTGCAAAGAATGCACAAAAAACTGGAAGATCTCAACTCAGACGACAGTCACGATAATGATGATGACTACGTTCCCATGACTCACCGCAAGTTGGAAAAGTCAGACTCAAACTGTGGTTTCGGAGAAATGGTATGGATACCCGCATTGTCTATAGTGTAGCAGGAGTTAGGTCTCGTGTTTTACTTGCGATACACAATACAAGTATAGGTACTTGGATATAACTGATCCAGTGCTACAAAACTAAGAAAACACAGACGGCCTGTGAGAAAGATACCGTTTAATAGTATATATCTTGACATTTAAGCTGACATTTAAGTTGGCATTAAGACGTGACAAGGTGCCGGAAATATATCACAACTTAGAATTTCAAGAAGGGAAATTCAATATTGTCTTCTTGGCTAGTTAGGCTAGGTAAGTTAGGACAGCATAAGAATTAGGAATGTAGTATAGGGAAGAAACTTTATATTTAGAGAAGGTGACGCTAGGTTACCATTGTACTACTGTTAACAATTTAGGTGGAAGGTGATTATGGCAATTGTCGCGATGCAATAAGGCAAAGGAGCCAGTGCAATCTTCGCACAATTTATCAGTCTGCTAATGGGCACTTTTATTCGTCTAAAACGCAAAGTTATGAGATAATACCCCTAAATTACAACCTAGGTCACTATGTTTAGACTAATGCACGTTTTAAAACTGTGCAGTTCAAATCAGGTGTTTTATATTTGCCAATTCTTCAATCAGAATTTTTCCATTTATTTAAATGGAAACTTGCTGGCTTGAATAATGGTAGCAGTGAAATTTGAATCTACTTAAAAATTTGTCTAATTGCTATTCGTCATTTTAATAGTAAGTGTACAAACAATACGGAAGCACAGTTAGCATCAACTGTCAAACATTTATAAATTGTTGATTTTTCACGTTATTGGGGTTTCTACGAGTTGTTTAAAATCATATGTGACGTTAGCGTTGTAAAATAGTAGTAGAATAAAGTATGACATAATATGTACTTTCTAAGCAAAGCTGGCTAGTAAAGTAATGTTGGCAATTCTCGAGCTATTCTTCAGTTGTTTAGCTATTGTTGAGCTAATCCATAAGTTGCACTTAAAATTGTCGTTTTTTCAGGTAAAAGTTCCTGCCTGCTTCTTGAGTAAACCGCCCTCTCCTGTGATGTAGAAGAATTAATGTACAAATAAAATCACAATAGTTTATTTAATTTGCATTATGTATATTCATTTATGTTAATTCCACTTTTTTCTAATCATTGTCGCAACTTTGAATGTCAGTGGTGCCTATACTAAAAGGGCAAGTTTTGAAGTGAACTACTACAGGTAGGTATCTAGAATTGATGTAAGCTAGACTAAAAAGTAAAATTACCTTAAAAATTGTACATAATCTACGTGTAAACAATTAGACTAAAGAAGTATTCTTGTTGACAGATGCTACAGGTTTTTATTAGGTTGCGATTCACAAACTCTTGCTGTGGTGGATGAGTTAATAAAATATGTAAAAAACTACAAAACACGTAGCAGTTTTTCTTTGGGCATAATTGAACCTTCGAGTTTTGCCTAACCAAAATTAAAAACCAAAATTAAAGAGTGTGAAAAGTGGGATATAAGCGCACCAAACCCTCTGCATGAAGTAAATAATTGAAACCCCTTGTTGCCTAGTACATATAAATTAAATCATGTTTATCATTAGTCTTAGTTAGATATCAATAAAATACAGTAATAGCTTTTAACCCATTGCTGCACGACAGCTCAAAAGTGCACCAGGTCCAGTCACTTGCTGGGTTTTGATCCTCACAGACGGAGCCTGCGTCACAAGGACAGCTTTGCGGCAGGACTGTCACGCCTAGCCACTTGGGCACCGGCTCGCTTCACCCAAACACCTAAGGCATCCTCGTGAAGTAACAGATTCTGCGAAACATAAAGCCGACAGGTTTCACTAGTGTAAGATAGTGCAATTTTGATTCTGATGTAACGGTATGCGGGAAAGGGTTATGAGTCACTGCTTACAGCTAGCTAGTTGACTGCAGTTGATTTTTGTAGACTTGCATTGTTTTATGAGCACATATGGTTAAACAGCAAACTGGTTGAGATTGTATTTTCACATTGTATTAACCTATGACGTGACCAAATGACACCTATAACGTTTATATGCACATATCGGATAATGTGATGAAGATAAAGAACATGCAACAGTGTGATTTGCCAGATCAACAATATAATAAGTTTACTAACAAAATTATATAAAGAGTTTGAGTCAAGTTATATTACATCAAGAGTACATAATATGAAGAGTATGACACTCTTCCTATTATGCCTACGGGCGTGCGTCCAATGCGCAGCGCGAAATAGCCCGTTTATGTACGGTTTTGAGGGGGGGTACCCCCCCTCAACTGAAGACGGGGTGCTGAGTTGAGGGGGGTACCCCCCCTCAGTTGAGCACGGGGTATCGAACTGAGTAGGGGGTACCCCCCCCTCAGTTGAGTACTTCACAGTTACAATGAAGTCCACTACACTGCCGTTGCCTATACGAGAAGTATTCAAATTGATTCAGTGTTGGAGTGGCCGAGTGGTTAAGATGGTGGATTAGGAAACCGCGTGTTTGGTGGCGGTGGTTCGATTCATCTTGTCTTAACTTGTCATGCTATTTCTGCAGAGTGCAGTATAAGTAGTGCAACTTACTTATACTGCACGCTGTAGCGTGCAGTATAAGTAGGTTGCACGCTACAGCGTGCCGCAATAACCAGGTTACAGCACGCTACTAATACACTAAACCAAATTACAAGTATGGGTTATAGCACTGGTTGGCGTGCTATAAGTGATTTATACGCATATTTCTGTGAAACTCCGAGTGCAGGAGCACGAGTGCAAGCGCACGAGTGCACTTGCACGAGGGTTTCACACATGCGTATCAATTACTTCTAGCACAACCACAAGTGCTATAAGTGACTTGTAAATCGATTCAAGTATAGCGTGCAGTATAAGTAGACTGCACGCTGCAGCGTGCAGTATAAGTCGGGTTATTGCACTTTACCGTAACACTGAATCGAGTTACAATTACTATTATATAGTTTTATTATATAAATTACACAGTTGTATTGGCATGTAAATAATCACCTATGTATTACGTGGCCCCTTCAGGAGCGGCGTATATTATAGTCGATATCGATCAATTACACATTTCAGTGTCATGCTAACAGAGTTACAGGTGAAGTAAGAACATGGTCACTATGTGTAAAACAATTATTTTTTGCCACGGGGTTTTTTCCCTTTTTCTATAATTCAATTGTTGCTCAATATATATACCAACACTTTTACTGTGCCCCATTGACGCAAGTTTTCGTCGTTCGTTCAAAACCTGCAGTTACTGCCAAAATTCTACATGACATGGTGGCTTAGCGACAGAGTGTACGCTTGATAACCATAAGGTTGGTGGTTCGATTCCATCACAAAGTCACCTTCATTTTGTATTTTTCATTTTTTCGTTTTGGAATTTGGAAAAATCGCCAATCCTGGCAGCAGCTATAGCCGGCTATTTCAGACCAAACAATGTATTCGTAACGGCTATTGGCGGCTATAGCCGAATCGCCACTTCTAGGAGGTCTCTACTTAATTTCAAAAATAGCCATAGTCTGGCTATAGCCACGTTTTTTCAGTCAAAACTTGACCATTTGAAAATTGCCAAAATAGCCACGGCAAGCTATAGCCGCGGCGAAACAGTCTAAACGGCAATATGTGCTGAAAATCGCCACAGCTAGTGCCGGCTATTTTAGGCAAATCCGTGTATAATAATTGGCTATAGCCGAATCGCCGTTTCTCCGAGGCATCTAAAAAACCGTGATACATGGGAAACTTACCTACCCCCCTGAGTTCAAGACATCTAGAAAGGCGTTCTGCTGCCCCCTTTCAGTTGAGTAGAGGGTCTTGAAATGAGGGGTATACTTTTTAATGTGCACTCAACAATTATTCGCCATGGCACGTGAAACAAACGTGCATAATCTTGTGTGCTACGTGCACTCGTTCATGTACGTGGCGCTTCACGTAACTTCGCGTATAAATTGCTGAGTGCACTGCATCGTGCTATATAACCTACACAAATAATTCGTGAGCGTCCCCAATCCAAGGAACATGCCTATATTTTGCATAAAAATTGAATTTTCCATAACATAATTGAAAAGCATTTTCAGTTATGCGCATAACTGAAATTATATTTTCAGTTAAGGGGGTAGTGTCGCGAAAGCAGTCGATTTTGCGCGACTGTAAAACTTGTTCAGTAAATTGTTAGAAATTGTTCTTTCTATATTTTAAAAATCTATCTAAAGGCAAATTATTTTGCCAAGTTTCAGCAAAATTGGTTTAGCATATACTTTGCAATAATGTCTCAAAGTCGGAAAAATGACGAAAAAAAAACCTATTCACATTCCATTTTTTAGTCACATTTATCAATTTTTCTGTTTAGTTTTTTTACACAAGTTAATAGCACATATGTTGTAGTTTATCACACAAAATTTAGTGCAGATTACTGCAGCGGCTGTGGAGTAATACTAGTTTAAACTGTGAAGGTGTACTTAAACTGTAAAAAAGTAACAGCAATAATGATAAATTGTGAAAAATCTAGACGCTTATTTTCAAATCAAAAGAAAAACGAACCTTCAATTTTCTTTTTTCTTATTTGTCGCAAAAAATTGTGGGTCCACACATTATGTGTACTTCACAAGCTGGCCAATCTGATATCTGGCTTGATTTTTCGAACTTTTATGTCCCTATTGTGTGATGTCTGGCTTACTAATGACGATTGGTCCAAGATATTTGTCAATATTGATAGTGTGATGTCTGGCAGTAATTATTTGATACCATACAGCGTTGGCCTAGCTTCTCATTGAATGTAC
Organism: Trissonchulus sp. WLG1_4; assembly: GCA_030248245.1. Lineage (NCBI taxonomy): Eukaryota > Metazoa > Nematoda > Enoplea > Enoplida > Ironidae > Trissonchulus > Trissonchulus sp. WLG1_4. Next base: position 60,882 of record JASANF010020043.1, on the reverse strand, counting down.
TACTTCAAAACAAAAGTTCTATTTTCACAGCCTATGAGCAAAACTGCTTTCGCGACACTACCCCCTTAAGCGTGTTAAGGGGGTAGTGTCGCGAAAGCAGTCGATTTTGCGCGACTGTAAAACTTGTTCAGTAAAATGTTAGAAATTGTTCTTTCTATATTTTAAAAATCTACCAAAAGGCAAATTATTTTGCCAAGTTTCAGCAAAATTGGTGCAGCATATAGTTTGCAATAATGCCTCAAAGTCGGAAAAATGACGAAAAAAAAACCTATTCACATTCCATTTTTTAGTCACATTTATCAATTTTTATGTTTAGTTTTTTTACACAGACTAATAGCACATATGTTGTAGTTTATGCACACAAAATTTAGTGCAGATTACTGTAGCGGCTGTGGAGTAATACTAGTTTGAACTGTGAAGGTGTACTTAAACTGTAAAATAGTAACAGCAATAATGATAAATTGTGGAAAATCTAGACGCTTATTTTCAAATCAGAAGAAAAACGAACCTTCAATTTTCTTTTTTCTTATTTGTCGCAAAAAATTGTGCGTCCACACATGATGTGTACTTCACAATCTGGCCAATCTGATATCTGGCTTGATTTTTCGAACTTTTATGTCCCTATTGTGTGATGTCCAAGATATTTGTCAATATTGATAGTGTGATGTCTGGCAGTAATTATTTGATACCATACAGCGTTGGACTAGCTTCTCATTGCATGTACTACTTCAAAACAAAAAGTTCTATTTTCACAGCCTATGAGCAAAACTGCTTTCGCGACACTACCCCCTTAACTGAAAATATTTTCAGTTAACTGATTTAAATCAGTTTTTGGCGGTAACTTCACTTAGGTTACAGTTAAGTTAACTGCCTTTGTCACTAAATCAGTTAAAGTAAAAAGTTTAACTGCTACGCAAAATGTAATCAGTTAAGTTATCACTTAACTTTAACTGATTACTAAAATAAAAAAAGTAATCAGTTATCAGTTAACTGAAACAACCCTACCCACGGCCCGGCACGCCATTAGCACGCGGGCCGGTGGCGGGCCGTTATACGCGGGCCCGGCCCAAGACCAACGGCTAGGCCCGAGCCCGCCCATGGGTCATACGTGTGGCCGGGCCCGGCACATAAAACTCTAGCTATTTTTGGCTAAATTGGGAATTAAATATTATTTTCTCAATGAATATGGAATATATATTGACACTCAGACCTAACAATATCATAACAGTTTCTCCCAGCAGAAAGGCTTGTTTACATTCGCGATGCCCCTTGACCTGTTCTACTTCTATGTTGTAAAAATGTGAAGCCAATCAAAAAACAAAAAAATTTCACCTTCGATAGCATCCCGTTGACATTAGGCTACATAGTATCACATACGATTTTTCAACTGACAGTAGTTACATCAAAACCGCATCAAATCAAAAGTATTCAAACATCAAATCAAATAAAATCAATTGATTTTTGAGAAGCCCACATCAAATCAAATCAAATCAATTTATTTTTGAGAAGCCCACATCAAATCAAATCAAATCAATTGATTTTTGAGAAGCCCACATCAAATCAAATCAAATCAATTGATTTTTGAGAAGCCCACATCAAATCAAATCAAATAAATTGATTTTTGAAAAGCCCACATCAAATCAAATCAAATCAATTGAAAATGGGTCGCATAAAAACAACCCTACATTACAGTTCTGATTGTTACTGTAAACAAATAGAAAGAAAAGCGTTAGCGAGAAGACATAACGTTTTCTAAAAGTTTTACCGGTAGAATTGACTTGTTGGCTGTGGAATCTTTGAAACCATATCTGTTGAACTGATATAATATGTGCGATCGTTTGAGGTTAACTTGCTGTGTTGATTGTGAATTGGGAGCCTGTTTTTACGCGGCGGCCTCAGCCGCCGCGTATACTAGATATTAGGGTAGCGTCTGTTACAGAGATAAAACTCAGGTCTCTCTGTAACAGATGCTGTAACCTGTTCAGTTGTGCTGTGCAGCAGCGTAATTGTGCAGCGTAGTATGTGCGTGTGTTGTGCGTTGTTTGTGCGTGCATTGATGAGCATCCAATTGGATGTATATATGTATATAAGGCCAATAATCAAAGCAATCGATAGTGATGCTGGTGCCGAATGAGAAACTTTGTCAGCCAAAAGTTCATGTTATTCTGGCAAGGGATTTAGTTTTCGCTGGTTTTGTATTGTTCTATCATAAACAGTACGAAATAATCGCGCTTGACAATTTTATACAATTATTTTGGTGTCGTCTTATTTTTTGCGCCGGCAGAGTGCAAGTAAAAATCGAGTACTGACTACTGATCCTTTTCGTTTTTTTTAAATTTAGGCTGGTGATTTTCTATCAATATTGTGCTTGGTAATATCATTTGTGCCAACAAAAATAATATGTATGTGTAGCTTTATTCACGCACGTGGTTCACATAATAAATTTGAGCAATAATTAGTTGTCTGATGGAGCCAAATACTACTTACTTGAGAGACTCAATCTTAGTGCAGGGTACAAACGGAGTGCCTGCAATTCAGAACGTGCCGCGTTTTATATTCTGTGAATATCCGCTGAATATGCACTTCATCACTTTAGGGCAATCTCAAACCGTAAGAAATCCTCTACTCACAGAACGTACTTGTTAATAGTGCAGTGTTAAAGTGGTTTGGCTTGACGGTGTCCGTGTGTAGGATACCATTTCAAGGAAGAACAATCAGTGAATATCGTTAAAGAGCGTCCGTTCCGTACAGGTAGCACTGGAAATAGTTCATAGCCCATGTGAAAGTGGTGAAGCTACATATTTTTAAAATTTTTAATATTCAGGTAAACCCTAGTAAGCGACGCAGCTGGCGGATATTACTCGGCGCGGAATAATTTGGATAATAATAATTAATTAATTAATTAATGATAATAATTAAGTTTTTGTTATAATTCACAACCAGCCATGTTTAAGAAAAATTTATCAACTCTGTAAAGAAACAGTTCCACTTTGGGATGAAAAATTGTGCTATAGGCTGTAATTTAATGTTGTAGTGCTAAAAGTTCAGGTTCAGCTTACAAGGGTTATTGCCTGAAACCTAACGTTTTTAGATTTAGTTTACAAAACCTTTTGGGCTAAATACAAAAGTTTATTTTGTTTTTATCATTATTTCATGGTTATCACACGCAAGCAATTTCCCTCACTGTTTAGTATGCTTGGAAAAATAACTTACAATCCAGATTACTAAAATTTTTGAATATGTCTCACGTAAGCCAAAGTTAAGGTACATTAGATTGCCGGCACAGAATTAGAGAGTACAAGAACCTCAATGGCTATCAAATTTAGTCTTAAATTTGTAAATGACATCCATTACTGTTTTAGAAACTTCGTGATGGTAACCATCTGGAATATTATTTTTTAGCTCACGTGACGTTGAAACAAACTCCAGCAAAAAGGGCTTACAACCGGTTTACAACAAGCAGCAATTTTATGCAAAATTTATTGAGTTTTGATCCATGGCAACAGCAGCATTGAAGTTTTGACAAACAGTAGTAGTTTTTAGAGCAACTGTATAATTGGTAGAAAAGACATCAGCTGGAAGAAATCCCTTCAAAAGAAGTTTAACCTGTCGCTCACATTTTTTCAAGTTTCAGAAAGATTGTTTTGGTATTTTTGCAAAACTGTTTTTTAATTTTACCTCGAATGCAGTTATATAGAATACGTAATACCAAGAGTACATAATAGCTTCTCACTCTATATAGAAGAAGAGTGAGACACTCTCCAGCCTGCCTGTGTTCTAGCACAGGCAGATGCGCTGGTCGTTTTCAGGCTACATGTTGACATTCTATGCAACATGTGACTGGCCAATCAGCGCGTAGATTCCCTGCGTAACACACTTTAGTATATAATAGCTGATGCGTTGATAAGCATTAAGATAGGGATAAAAGCTTAATAACTCATTATTTATTCATAGTCTGCTTGCAAAAACATTAAAAAAGGTTTGCAAATACCTCTGCGGATATTTTGGCAAACTTTCAGCGAAATTGATTGAGAAACTTTTGAGATATAAACTTTTCTGAATTTCTTCAAAGTTTTTCAATCAATTTCGCTGAAAGTTTGCCAAAATACCCCGTTTGCTAAAATAACCTTTATTCCTATCCCGTTTTATAATTTGAGCACGTGCACATGCGTCTGCCAATCAGAGAATAGGAGCTCGCTTCTGAGTGGCCAGTCACATGTTGCACAGAATGTCAACATGTAGCCTGAAAACGACCAGCGCATCTGCCTGTGCTAGAACACAGGCAGGCTGAAGAGTGTCTCACTCTTCTTCTATATAGAGTGAGACGCTATTATGTACTCTTGGTAATACCATGTAGAAAAAATTTGTTGTTTGAAAACAAAGAAAAACAAGCAGGCCCCAAAAGGGGCAAGGTTCCTTTGTTGAGTGCAAAATCCATATTTGTCACCCTTAACAATTCGCGAAATATAGCTTCGCACTTCAGTGTGCAGTGTTGGTATCAGCGCTTACATAAAATACATACTGAGTTACTGAGCTGCAAAAATTTAAAAAATTTGGCCAGAAACATGGTCTATGTACATGTATGTAGTTGCCGAAACCACTTTTGATTTCGGAACCTAAGTTCACTTTATTGACAACAAGCAAAGCCTAATGCAAAATGGGCCTAAAGCTGTTAAACTTATATTATCACTCCGTGAAATGAAATCTGCTGCGCAGCAAATACTCATAACAGTCGATGCTGTAAATATTATTATATAAATGTGTTGACAATTGCAAGAGTGTGTCTTATATATAACTGTACAGCCCGTTTGGTGTTTTTCTAAACCAATTTTGATTCTGTTTTTGTCTAGGTACGCAATATTTTTTTGAATGCTTAAAATAAAGCCAATTTCATTAGATGCGTTTAAATTGCCGTTAATAAACGATGCTTTGTGGTAACCCCGTGCTTGTCAGAACAGTGAATTTTAAGTTTTAAGTCTGCTTATTTTTCTCAAAATAGTGGGCTGATTTAGTGATTTGTCTTAGTGTCCATGAGTTGTTTATTTTAAGCAGTATGTTGATAAAAAATATTTGAAAACTTGAAAAGTTTTACTTATGAACGGTCTGTGTACGTGAACGAGACTGTAGGTAAAACAGTGAACAATGTGAGAACAGTGTATATAATTTGAGTCTGCACAATTTTAATTGTCTATATAGTGCAAAGAAATGTGTGCCAAACTTTTGTATATTCTTTATGCTTTATATTAGTGCAAAATTATAACTGTAAATCGTTCAGACAAGTCAATATGCAAATGAACTTTATCATCTGCAATGTTGTGTGCATACATACGTACATATATGTACAACTGCAGCCAGCCGCATAATGAACACAGCTGCAGTAACAGAGACATTGCGCGCGCACATTCATGCTCACATACAGCCGCACAGTAGCAATGATGAACACATACACAAACGCACACACAAATCCTTTCAAAATACACGTTATTATCCGACAGACTCATTCTAAAGAAGCCTGCTGCGCTGTGGCGCAGCAGGAAAAATAGATTTTGCAGACATTATTACTTTTTTGGAAAAAATACAACTGTGGGGTTCGAACCCAGGCAGTAAGACAATCCTCTTGAACTATCCTAGCGCCTTCGACCGCTCGGCCACGCTGCTTACAGTACAATGATGTTTAATTGTCACAACTTCCGAAAAGAAAAATAATATGACTAATATGCGCTCAATAAGTATTCAAATTTATATATACTTATTTTTTAATAATAATAAACCTACGTTAACTTTGCTTTAGCTAACTGAAGAACTAGAGGTTATGCCACAATTTGAAGTTTGAAACTGGAAAACAAATAGTCCAGACAGTCACGTGAATTGCATATGTGTTTTGTACATTGGCCAAAAAAATTTTAATGAACAAAAATCAATCTAAATTACAATTTGAGATCTCTGAAAAAGTGTTCTTTACAATTTGTTCGTTTAAAATTGGGAACAGCGCCGTTTTCAAAAAAAAGGACAGTCAGCTCCCATACTGACTTTACGTGTTAATCATATGCGCATAACAGCATGTAGCTGCTACTTTTACACTGCGCAGAGTTGGTTTCAAAACAATAGTTCCTTCTCTAGAAGGAACAAAAAGAGGTGTAGAGGATCGAGCCTGGGACTTTTGTGTGGACTAGGAGAATGCTAAACACTGCACCACAGCCCCCAAGTTTTATAGCCCTAATTAATTATCATTATTTTTATTAAGATTAAGCCCAGTGGTGGACGCGGGTCGTGGATACCCGCGGGTACCCACGGGTTGGGTTGGGTTGGGTTGGAAAATTTGAGTCGTGGGTCAACCCACGGCCGCGGGTACCCATTTCAGGCTGCGCGGGTCGCTAATTATTTTTCCGACCCGCGAAAGCTGAAAAAATTACCACGTCGGACTTTTATTTTACAAAATTTGTTCGTTCAAAATGGTAATGTGTCACAATGTACTAATGTAGGATGCATACTGTGCGAATTGTATATAACTATTTTTTGTATGTATTTTTCAATTTTTATAATATGGCATCAGCTGAAACAATTAATCATCAGGTAGGTTACATACATATATAGAATGGTAGGTCAAAGTGGGTCGCGGGTCGCTTTTACGGCGCAGGTTGGGTCGCTTGTTACCCACAAGTGTCAGGCCGCGGGTTGGGTTGGGTCGGAACGACAAAGCTTGATCGGCACTTTTGTCACGTGGCCAACCCGTTACCAAATTTAAACGGAAACCTGCAAGTCCGTCTCACTATTTTATAGTAAAAGTAAATAGGTGGTTTGCTAAGTGATACTAGAATAATTAGGTACCAATAAAACCGTTATGCCAAATAAGGCAAGATTTTGTGGTTTAGTAAGTTGTTGTCCAACATATTTGAAACTACCGTCAAGGTTCGTTTTACTTAGTTTTGGGACGACTTTTGCTGTTTTTTGCTGCTGGTTTTGAATAATTCAGGAAGTAATTTAATTCATTATCCAGTCTTTGATAATTAAAGCCCCAGTCGATGAAAAAATTTATGTTTAGGGCTTAAAAAACCTTGAAAAACGCCTAATTTTGCCATTTCGGCCCTACAGTAAGTTAGCTACCAGCAACAAAACTAAGCCAGCTGGCTGGCCGCCTAGGCCAACTCACACACACATAATAGAAAAGTGACACACAAACACGCACACAAATTTGCCACAGCTAATACACGTAAGACGTGTAATTTACGTAGGGCAATACAAATGTAAAGTCCTGTCGCTACTGAGGTAGCGACAGGAAAAAAAATAAAACATCTGCGTGAATATTATGCGCCACGACTATATTTGCTTGGAAGGTGACGAAACCTGTTCGGCCGCCCCTGCTGGTCAAAGCTGTGGAGACTAGTGGCGAGCGACATCGCACCATTGAAAAAAACTGCGGGGGCTGAATGCACGCGGGGAATCGGCGAGGGGGGTGGCCCTAGTTTTGGCGATTTTTCGGCGATAACCAAAAGGTCTTCACAATTCTTTGATTGTCAACTCATTATTTGGGTACTTTTTTAACCGCCGGCAACAAATTTCTGCAATTTTTCAATTTTTTACGCAGTTTTGGTCCATTTGTTTGGCCATCAGAGGGGGTGGCGGGTTGAGGGGGGGGGGGGTGCCGGATGTTTGAGGGGGGGTGCCGACCCCCTAACAAAGGGGGGTAAACAGCCCCCCTAACGCCCCCTCCCTCTATGTGCATCTATGGCTGTATGCTGGATTGCATTTTTTCTGCAAAAATTGTAAAACTAAAATATTGTAATAATGTAAATACTGACTTTTTGTTTACTGAAAAGTGCTTCCGTTATTTTAGTTTTTGGTTGCTTTTACTCACTTGTGAGTTGCGCCTAAACGACTCATATATCTATTGTTTTTCTTGTGTTACTTTGATTTACTATTGTAAGTGTCAGTTTATTGTACTCTGCCCTATTGAGACTGCTACAATTGAACTTCTGCTGTAATGTAGTAGCTTGCTCTAATGGAACACTCTTTGTTGTTGTAGGGACAGTTCTACCTTAATGAGACACTGGTTCTAACGGTACTGAATCATTTCAGATAGCATAGAAGAGGCAATTAAGTGTTAAACAGTTTGTGATAAACACAGATGTGATAAAAATAAACATCACTAAATTGTGTTGGTGCTATTGAAGTTGTATTACTGTAGACGATTCTTGGGCTACATTTTAGGGGTTAAACTTTAAAACTCTAGCTTAAATTGACATGTTCGTCTACCCACTTCAGGTAGTGAAAAACTATTTCAAAGTCAAGGTAAAGAACCCAAAGCAAAAACACTTTATTACCATCTATTTACACAAAACAGTTCAAAATAAGTCATTGTTGCTTGGAAAAATTGCTAAAAAGAGCCAGATCTGTGTTTTCGCGTTCCCACCCGTTTCCAAACTGTGGCTGCCTTCACACACGACATGACGTTTTGCCAATTCTTCAGCCCATTGGCGTTAATCTTGTCTACGTTTCGTTTCATGCTGCACAAATATTGCTCGCGCACCCCGTCTTCAATCGGATTCCAGGTGCAACGCACTGCCCCCGCCACACTGGCTAACAGCATGCCAGAACTTTGCAGATGAAAGATACGCTGAAAACACAGATAATAATTTCACAAAGGTGGTTTTACTTAACCATGGTTTTACATACGTTTTTATATGATTAGCACATAATTTCATTACGAAATATCGCCGTACGCCAAGGAGCAAAAAGCGCCCTCGTGTGAATAGGCCTTTATGTTTTGTTTTCTCAAGTTGTGCAACTGTCAATATGTTACCTTTCTCAAAACATAACATACTTCATTTTCTGAGCGCTCTGTAGGTTCAGTGGACAAATTGTGACAGACAGAAATGGAATGTGATCTTTTGCGTCGTTTTTTGGTGCGCCAAATGCAAACTGCCTTGATGATTGGAATGGAGGTGCGCCAGAGGTTAACTGCGTTGCTGTTTTTGTCGTCCGGCGTCGGATTCCACTGGCGCAACTTTGCCGCGGTTGCCAATTTGCTCAGTTGCGCATCCATTTTCAGCAAAAATCGCAACCGCTGCTTGTTCAGTAGAATTGCGCAAGCATCGTGTCCTTGCATGTGCGCCAAATCCGCAGCCGTTTGTCCGCACAAATTTTTAGCCTGAATCAAAAACTCATCGGGTGGTATTCACAAACCTTGTTTAACTTTTATAGCCTCGGTCTATCGGTCTGAGTTGAACACGTGATCGCATGAAACACACATTGGCTGGGGGATTCACAACAGACGTTTAACTTTAGACTCGGTCTAAAACGGTCTTTTCGAATGAAATAGGACATCGCAATTCATTCTATGTGTACTTAATGCGATCAAATGTAGGTAGGGACGACTTAGACCTTAAACGTAACTTAAAACGCGCTTTCTGATTCCTACTCATAGCATCTTTCATTACGATGTTCTGTTTCAAGAAACGTTTTAGATCGAGTATAATGTTGAGCACCTTTTGTGAATCCCAGTCATATTGGACACAAATCAGTGATGTTACTGTCATGCTTAGTTTCTTACAATGTCATAAGCCTTGAAAATAGGGAATTCAGTTTTGTACTAGTTCTCTTTAAAAATTTAAATTTGTGTATTTTGCAGAAAAAATTAACAACAAAAAATGAAAATGGAGGTAAGATGCAACAGTCTTTAGATACGAAAGGCAAATGCATCTGTTGCTCCGTTTTAACAATTCCTCAACGAAAAGTGACAGCAACTAATTAATTATTAACTAGTTAACAAAAATAGTTTAAAAAAGGTCTATATTAACTTGCAGAATATCTAGACTCCAAGATTTGATCAAAAGATCCACCATATAGTCCAGAACCGTCATCAGACCGTATTTTGCTGCGTACATCAAACTTGTGTTTCCGTTTTTGTCTTTCAGCGACAAGTTAACGTTGAACTGAAATAAATAAAACTTTGGATTGTTGTACCTTTTGTTTCAAATCATTTGGCCATAGAATAATTTTCTAGGAATTTTGGAGCTTTGGGTCTACTTATTTACATCTACGATGCGAACTTGAATAAATTTGAAGTTTATTACATACTGTTAGAAGAAGTTAAATGAATAGAATTGATGACTTATTCCTGTTGGGCCACAGCCCAACAGGTCTTTAATTTTGATTTTGAAATCCTAGCGTGTTGCTAACGTTAAAGTGCTCATGTGCGAAGTGTGTTTTACACGTCACGCCTCCGTCAAATTGTAACCGTCTACTTCATTTCACCTACATATTATGTAAGTAAGTGTACAGTTTCTATTTTTCGTAGTTACGTAGGCATGGTAAAATTTTTCCAAAAAATTCGTTCTCGTTTCGTTTCTCAAAAAATCCGACAGCCTTCGTTTCCAAAGTAACAACTTCTAACCACTATACGATGCTGCCGTCTTTATTCAGAGCTATATAACGATAGGCATAAACTAGTGCAAACTGCAGATGTTTGTTGTCGGAATTCTGAAAGTATAATCATATGAAGGTTTTGCAGTCAAATTAGCTGATATTGGTTTTATGCATTATAAATTAGACATAAGCTGTCCCAACAGGATTACAATGGCCTTTGGCCAATGTACTTAAAAATTGCCACTTAATGCTTACTGAATGTTTTTGCCGAAAATTGGGCTTGTTTTTTATACATATGTTGCAAATATGTACATAAATATATAGGTTGGAATGCATAAAATCGGTCTCAACTCAGTCTTGCTAAAAGCAGTCTGACGGCAACATTCCCGCCAGGTAATACGTGGACAATTGGTCGTTACGATGTTATAAATTTGTTAACTGAAACGCCTTAGACTGGTTTTAACGTTGGACTGCCTTTATGCATTTTCCACCCATAGTGCAGGAAACAAAGCAATATATAAAGGATTGACAAACTCTGGTGAGCAGGAAACAAGCCAGATCAGGCTTCTGTTCCATGCAGGCGAACATGACTGCCGTTCTGCCCTGATTGTCCGTGATGTTGACGTTGGCTCCCAGGGTCCGCAAAATGTGTAGATACTCCATCTGTGGGCAACAGGATAATAATTATTGCAATATATACTTATCAATAGTAGCCTCTTGAACCCTTCCCTGCACAATGGTTTAAAATTACACGATAAAATGCTCGATCCAGGTTCATAGCGAATTCGATCGCGTAAAATGGCCTTAATTAACCCTTTCCTTCTGAATTTTTCTCAGTTCAAAAAGTCAAAGCTTTGGCTGGGATTTGATCAGCCAGACTGATGCCAGATTGATGCTCAAACAAACTGAGCCTGCTTCCCAGCGACAACTTTGTGGCAGAACTGTCACGCCTAACCACTCGGCCACCTGCTCGCTTCACTCAGATACCTAAGACATCCTCGTGAAGTCGTGAAGTAATTGATTCTGTGCAACATAAACCCGACAGGTTTCAAAGTGTGAGATAGTGCTAATTGTTGCTCTGAAGCAACATTATGAATGAAAGGGTTAAGGCGTTCCAGACATGAAAGTATGTGACACACCTGTTTGAAGGAGTTTGAGCAATATCTCACAACGCCAATGAGCAACGTTTCTCCGTATCGATTACGCTGATTGACGTCAAACAAAAAGTGCATTTGATCGACCGGATCCACAGTGGCCATCGAGGCAATGGATCGAGTCCAGATAAAGGCGAATTTACGCAGCTGCTGTTCAACCCACAGTTCATGATCGATTGTCATTGCGGCTGAAAATGCACAAAACTATTTAACGTCTGACGGAAAATAGATGCGCCACTTACTTATTTTAGTGGCATGACTTGTGCGACTACTTGCTCTATTGAGAGTCAAATTCTAATTCTTTTTGTAACGAAATCACATGTTTTGTTTTCTCAAGTGACGCAACTATTTTTGTCAGACTTAAATCAAATTCTAGTGTAGCAAATTGCCTAAAGATTGATTAAAGTCGGACCAAAACTTTCTGGACCCTGAGACAATAGCAAACACGTCATTTCACAACGAAACAAGCACTTTTGTTGACGAGCGTAATCTTTCCACATGACGACCATAAGTATTATTTTACCGTATCGGTAAAATTAGGCGCGGCAGGCACCAAAATTTATTATCGATAGTTCTAATTTCAGATATATACAGATGTTAAATTCGACAGTAGGCCTACTGACTTTCTGTTCGACGATCACGTTTCACGCATGTGTATGTAGTATGTACAATATTGTGCATACAGTTTAAAATTCACCTTTGAGTTAAACTAGTAATTTTAGTTTAATTACATTTCATGCAAATTGGCGAAAAACCGCAAATAAAAAACATATCACATTAGCCTGTATTCTTCGAGAAAGAATCAGTGAACGTCTGCATCGATGTTGCAGATAAATATCGATTGCAAAGTTGTTATTGTCGATTATTGTGCGGACATGCACATACAGATACAACCATTTGCCACAAGCACACAAACGCACACACATACGCACACAACGTGCGCGCTGCACACAGCACGCTCATGAGCTATTTTGCTGGCTTCAGTGATGCACTAAAACTGAGCATGATTTACATGCATTTTCAGTTTCAGTGCATTAACTGAATTCAGTATGCAGTATGCTGAGGCTGCCGCGCAAAAAACTAATTTCAGGCACGAAAAGTACAACGAGTAGGTAACATAGTCGCGAATTCGCGCCACCAACAGCCTTTGCTTAGGGTTCAGCAATTTTTAGTCGAACTTTAGTTGAAAATTGATTTAAAATCGACATGATAACCTTAAGCTCACTAAAGTCTGACCCGAATTGCCGAACCCAGAAAAAAAACAGGTGGTGTGACTTTTGTGACTATTCGCTGTACTCTTCATGCCTGCAATTCGTCCTTTTCGTAATCAAATCACTTGTTTCTTTTTGTCTAAGGCCCCAGCAGTTTTTGGCCAAACTTTAGTATAAAATATAATATATAAATTAGTGATGTGCATCGGATCGCCGGATCGGATCGGATCGACGATCCGGGGGTCGGATCGGATCGGATCGGATCGCTGAATTTGCCGGATCGGATCGCCGGATCAGATCGGCTTCAAAATTTCGGATCGGCGATCCGGATCGGTAGTATAAATTTTGAGTCTTGACCAAAAAATTTCGTAATTTGACAAAAATTTGACAATTTCAAAAACTTTTTGAGCGATCAATCAAACGCACAAGTATAAATACTACTCGAATTATCAAAATATTGGCTTTATAATAGCGGAAAGGTACATTTTATACATACATCAGTGGAGGAAATGTATCTAATAATTGAAGTTGCGTGTAGACACATACTAAATCTTGCAACATTGTTTTCGTCAACACAAGAGTTGGGCATCGTTTGTTGCAGGCAGAATCGACGCGGATCAAAATTTTTAACCCGCGACCCAATCAAACTCGCTGTTTGACACTTGTGGGTAACACACGATCCAACTCGCGCCGTCAAAATCGACCCACGACCAACTTGACCCACCATTTTAAGATACCGTACCTGATGATCGATCGTTTTTAGCTGATACCCCTGCACAAGTGTACAGCTGTACATTGTTCACATTGCTACCTACTTTAACCGCATGGTACCCAAATTTATGTACCCAGATTGGATTGAATACGTGCAAAAGTTTTCCGAATTCGCCGATTTGACAAATGCAGCGACCCGCGCAGCCTAAAGTGGGGACCCAAGGGTTGACCTACGGCTCAAATTTTCCGGTCCAACCCAACCCAACCCGTTGTTATCCACTACCTGAGGTAGGGGCCCAAAATTTTCAAGACAGTTCCATTTTCAATTAATCAAAATTTTTGGTCGTGGGATTGTCTAAATAGCTCCCATTGCAAAAATATTTTTTTTTTTTTTATATTATTATTTTTTTTTTTTTTTTTATTTATTTTTTTTTTTTAATTTTTTATTTTTTTATATTTTTTTATATTTTATTATTTTTTTTTTTTATTTTTTTTTTTAAAAAAAATTTTTTTTTTTTTTTTTTGTGGGTTTTTTTTTTTGTGTGGTGCGGGGGGGGGTGGGGGGTGGGGGGGCAAACGGGGGGGGGGGGTAAAATTTTGGACGATCTATCCATCCACATCACTAATATAAATTACTACCACTGAGGCAAGCAAAATAGTAAGACCTACTAAAAAAGAGCGTTACTTGAAATTAAAAACAAGATATAAAAGAAAGGACGCTAAAAACAGCTACTTCGACAAAAAGCGTTGTTACTTTGCGCTGCTAAAATGACAGACAGTTCTGCATCTTAGTTGTGAATCAACTGCCAAAGGCCTTTTCCCTAAATGCTGCTGCCACTAAGTGCCATTTACGCCTGTAAGCTTGTGTATGCTTTTAGTATCACAACAATATAAAGGTTAAACGTCACAAAATTAGCCCACGTTCAAATAGCGACCTTTTAACGATGTGATTCTTACAGTAGCCAAATAGCTAATGTTGGGAACTAAGTTTGGAAGCTTTTGCTTGTTGACCCAAGATTTTGTTGGTTATATCATGATGGCAACTCCGACTACCTAACAAAGTTCTATAAGTATGAAACTTTTAGCAATTTATTTCATCGAGAGAAGGAACAGTGTAACCAAACTTTACCTATGTGTCACAGTGTAAAACGCTGACGGGCAAATTACTTAAAGTCTGCAAGTTAGTCGTGTACCTAAGTTCAGCTGAGTAGGTCACACGGGCGTAACCGTGTCAATACCTATACACGTTTCGTAACGAAATCACATGTTTTGTTTTCTCAAGTGGTGCAACTACTTGAGAACTACATTCAGACTTGAATCAAATGACAGTGTTGCAAATTGGTGTTTCGAAGGTTAGCTTACCAACTGCCCGAGGACGATGACGACAACCACCCGCTCTGCGCTCTAATCAGCCAGGAAGAGGTGCAATCCGCCATCCGCAGCATGAAGAACAAAGCGCCGGGCGAAGACGGGATCCGGAGGCCGCTGCTCTACCATGCCCCTCAACGGTTCCTGACTTGCCACACCGCCCTTTTCAACATCTGCCTCAACCTGGGGTTCCACCCAACGGTCAGGAACGCAGGGACGGTGGTCATGATCGGGAAGCCGGGGAAGGACACTCTGCTGCCAGTCATCGGGAAACTCCTGGAGCGGATCATCAACCGGAGGGTCTACAACCGCCTGGAAGAAGCCAACGTCCTGCGCCCCGAGCAAAGTGGTAACCGTAAGGACCGTAGCACTTTTGACCATATTTTCAGGTTGGCACAGGACGTCCTGACGATGCGGATGCCCCACGGTCCATTCCGGTGCTACGACCACATCATCGCCGTCTTCACCGACATCGAGAAGGCCTTCGACACGGTGTGGCACAATGAGCTCCACTGGAAGATGCTCCACCTCTACAACCAGCACATCCCGAAGATGATCCTACGGTGGTACTCCATCTTCCTGCAGCACCGAAGCCTGCGGGTCAGAGTGGGCCGCACCTTTTCCCGAAAATTCCATCCAACAGCCGGGGTGCCCCAGGGGGCGGTGGTCTCTCCCCTCCTTTACACCCTCTTCCCAACGACATGCCCACTCCAGCACCACAGACGGGGGTCCTCACCAGCCAATTCGCCGACGACGTCGCCATCTGGATCAAAGGTAGGAACCAGGCCGCAGTCGACCGCCTGCAAGAGGCAGTTAATCAATTTTTTATTTTCAGCAGCCAGTGGCGAATCTCCCTCAGCGCGGCGAAGACCAACGTCATCCATTTCACCAAGACACCGTTCGACGAGGGCGTCATCCGGGGCGAGCCATTCCAGATCCAGATCAACGACCAGCCGATCCAGTTCACCAAGAAGGCCAAGCTGCTGGGCGTCACCTTCGACCAACTGGGCACCTTCCGGCACCACATCGACGACGTCGTCCAGCGGGTCCGCCTCCGAACTCGGGTCCTCCAGTCGCTCGGTGGCACCAACTGGGGCGCCAGCGTGGACCTCCGTCTCCGCGTCTACAAGCAGTTCATTCGGCCTGTCCTGGAATACGGAGCCATCGCCTGGAACTGCGCCGCCCTCAGCACCCGGATCCGCCTCCGAAGCCTCCAGAACCGCTGCCTGAAGCTCTGCGCCGGCCTGCCGAAGTACACACCAACCGCCTGGGTCCACCAAATCTGCCAGGTGGAGACCCTCGAAGATCGCACCCGGCGCCTTAACCAGAAGCTCCTGGAGAAGATCCAAGCCAGCAAGATAAACAACCCGCTGCCATACTGCCGCCTGCTCAGCGCCCAGCAAACCCACCGTCCGGCCCAGGGTTCCTACTGCACTCCGGTCCAGTGGACTTTCCAGCTCTGAAATCATCGTGAGTCCTTATCCACCCCCCACTTCCTGTTTCTGATTTTAGCTCCATCATCCGTCCAAAACTTCCTGCTTCTTCCCGCCAAATCCAACGGTCGTTTTCCCGCCAAACCAACGGTGGTTCGTCTTCTTCCCGTCAGCCAATCCCTTGCCAGTTGTCATCAGCTGACCAGCCACACCGATCATCATCTCCCAATCATCGCTCAACGCCACAACGCGCCTGGAAAGCCATGTCGGCTCAGCAGACGTCACCTCCCCATCATCATCAAAGTTAGCTTAGTGTGTTTGTGTGCACACGGTTGGATGGATTCGTATTTATAGCCGTATGTACGTACGGCCGCAAATTCCCGAAATAATCAAACTACCAACAGTGTTCAGCTGAGATCAGCTTGTGACGAGATCGGTTCGTATTTTTGCCGATTGAACGAACATGCGGCTGTAAGTATGAATCAACGTTTAGACGTCACGATTTGCGGTTGCAGTGTACGTAGCCTACCTACACACGCTATTACGATTAGTAACAGTGTGAATTTTAGCGTGAAGTTTGTCCAGGTTCGAAGCAAAGCGGTGATCAGTCGCCTACCTGACAGTGATTTGGGGTATAATAAGGAACCGTGTCAAAAATCCAAACGGTTAACACATTTGCATTGACACGTATCAAATCGTGTTTTCGCCTGAAACACAATGATTTTCAAAAGTGAAAACACGTTTGGGGATTAGCTGCAGCTGTAAGCTTGATGGTCATTTATATAATTACCGCTATTAAAACTTATTGACCAAGGGCTGTCTACAAACATATGCGTAGGTAGATTTACACAGCATAATTACTTAAAGTGACCCGCTACGAGCGTTTGTGCAAACGCATTTGCTAAAGTCAAGCAGTAGTAAATTGGAGTGTTAATCAAATGACACGATTTACTTTTGCCTTTACATGTTTGCAAATCGTGTTTTCAAAACGTGTACACGTTTTGAAACACGGTCCCGAAGAGAAAGCACAACGGAGTATTAACAAGCAGGCCCCAAAAGGGGCAAGGTTCCTTTGTTGAGTGCAAAATTTATATTTGTCACCCATTTCGCCAAAATCAGCTTCACCTTCAATGTGCATTGCGATTTTAGAAAGTATTATTTTTTGCTACAGTTTCTTAATTTACATATATCAACGCTTATCAGTCGCTTATCAGTTACTATGAAAAATTTGGTCAGAAACATGTAACAGTTGCCGAAAGTACTTATGATTTCAGCCAGCACTAGTGTACTTTGTTGACAAAAATTTTAGTTCAAAACAGATTTTGAAGACAACACAGTAACTAACAAGTTTTTTGAAAAAAACAACTGTGGGGGTCGCACCCATGCAGTCATAACACAATCCTCTTATAGTAGCGCCTTTGACCACTCGGCCACGCTTCGGCAATTACTGTTTATGTTAAATTGCTACTGCTCTGGAGAAAAACTTGACTGATATGAGAGCTCAATCATTCAAATATTCAAAATATAGTTATATATATTTTTTAATAATAATAAACCTACATTAACTTTGCTTTTTGCTAACGGAAGTACCTTCTAGAGGTTATGCCACAATTTTTTATGAAAGTGGAAGTTTGAAACTGGAAAACAGACAATTGTCTAGACAGCCACGTGAATTGCGTATGTATTTTGTCAGAAACATTAGCATGCGCAAAAAATTTTAATCAACAAAAATCAGTCAAAATTACAATTTAAGACCTCTAAAAAGTGTTGTTTATAATTGTTTCACTTAAAATTGTGAAAAACGCCGTTTTCAAAAAAAAGGAAGTTTTCAAGCTCCCATACTGACTTTACGTGTTAATCATATCAGCATAACAGCATGTGGCTGCTATATTTAAACTACGCAGAGTTGGTTTCAAAACAATAGTTCCTTCTCTAGAAGGAACAAAAAGATTGTTTATTGGCGTTGAGGAGGTGGCATCAATGCACAAAGTAAATCAAACGGTAGGAAAAATAAATCATCAAAAATCAATATCCACATGACACATAATATCTGACTATTTCTACGTATCGAACCGAGGGACTCGACGCAGAAGTAGGTACAAATAGATTGAGCGTGTTGCACTTGGTGATGCAACTAGAGTTCATGGATGTACATAGGGGGGGGTAGAGGGGGGATAGAGGTGGAGGCGGATCCACTCCACCCCCTCCTCAGGGATGTCGGCACCCCCCCCCCCCTCAGACACCAGGCACATCCCTCAACTCCCCACCGCCGAAAATGTGTACAAAAATTGAGTAAAAACAGAGAAGTCGCAAAAATTTTCCGACTGTAGCCAAAAAAGTGCTGAGTTAAAAATCGAAAAAGTGCACAATTTTTCCGGCTCTCGCCGGAAAACCTCTCCTCCATTGGTCGGGGACCCCCCTTGCCGATTGTTCCTGTGCATCTCTGCTAGAGTTATGTACCTCGTCATACTTCACAACAGTATGTATCATCGGTTAAATAATAAATGCATTCTTTCCATTCATTTCGAGGATATTTACCAGCTGAGAGGTAATCGTTAGGCACATTTCGATTTTCGAATGATGTCACTAGCAGCCTAGTGCAGTGGATCGGCCAGCGCATGTGACGTCTTTGTCGGCTGAACGGCCACACGGCTGCAAGTATGAATCGACCCTTAACCTACAAGGTTCATATAAGGTACATCGCCTATAAATTAATCACTATGTTATCATTTATGCGAATACTCAGCAAAAACCTCTACGGCATTTACGAAGCTTTTGACTAGCAATGAAACCCATGGGCCAATTTCAATCATATATATAGTCCCAGAGTTAATATCAGGCTTCTTTTGTGCTGAGGCTTAAGATTTTTAAAAATTTCAAATAATTTGTTTATCAAAAGCCTTACCGTACCCAAAGCTACGTTTAATTTGCTGCTAAAGTATGTATATACGCTTGGCAATGAACTTATTAAATAATTAACACAAGAGTCATAGTATAATTTTTCATTGAATAAACTTCCAATACAGAGTAGCACGAAGACCACTGGATTAACAAAAAACAGCTGTCACCCCAATACAATATTGTAGGGAACCATATTAAGTGAGGCTGACTTAAGGGGGTAGTGTCGCGAAAGCAGTTTTGCTCATAGGTTGCAAAAAGATATCTTTTTGCTTTGAACTTGTACGTTCACTGAGAAACTAGTCAAATGCTATACTGTGTTAAATAAGTACTGCCAGATAGTAGACTACCAATATCTACCAATATCTTGAACCAATCACCGATAGTAAGCCAGACATCACACAATTAGGACATGAAAATTCAAAAAAATTCAGCCAGATATCAGATTGGCCAGCTTCTGAAGCACACATAACGTGTTGACGCACAGTTTTTGCCACAAATAAGAAAAAAGAAAAATGAAGGTTCGTTTTTCTTTTGATTTTAAAATAAGCATTTAAATTTTTCACAATTTATCATTTTTGCTGTGAGTACTTCACTGTTTACGCACAGTTTCACAGTTCAAATAGGTATTACTCCGCAACCACTCAAGCAATTTGCACTAAATTTTGTGTGCATAAACTGCAACATATGTCCTTTTATTCTATGTAAACAAACTAAACAAATAATTTGATAATTGTGACGAAAAAATCGAATGTGAATAGGTTTTTAAAACGTCATTTTTCCGACTTTGCGACCTCACTGCAAACAGTATACTGCATCAATTTTGATGAAACTTGGCGAAAATACTTGCCTCAACATATATTTTCAAAATATATAAAGAACGATGTCTTATCTTTTTCTAGCAATGTTTTACAGTTACGCAAAATCGACTGCTTTCGCGACACTACCCCCTTAAGGGGGTAGTGTCGCGAAAGCAGTTTTGCTCATAGGCTGTGAAAATAGAACTTTTTGTTTTGAAGTAGTACATGCAACGAGCAGCTAGTCCAACGCTGTATGGTATCAAATAATTACTGCCAGACATCACACTATCAATATGGACAAATATCTTGGACCAATCGTCATTAGTAAGCCAGACATCACACAATAGGGACATAAAAGTTCGAAAAAATCAAGCCAGATATCAGATTGGCCAGCTTGTGAAGTACACATCATGTGTGGACGCACAATTTTTTGCGACAAATAAGAAAAAAGAAAATTGAAGGTTCGTTTTTCTTCTGATTTGAAAATAAGCCTCTAGATTTTCCACAATTTATCATTATTGCTGTTATTATTTTACAGTTTAAGTACACCTTCACAGTTCAAACTAGTATTACTCCACAGCCGCTACAGCAATCTGCACTAAATTTTGTGTGCATAAACTACAACATATGTGCTATTAGTCTATGTAAAAAAACTAAACCGAAAAATTGATAAATGTGACTAAAAAATGGAATGTGAATAGGTTTTTTTTCGTCATTTTTCCGACTTTAAGACATTATTGCAAACTATATGCTGCACCAATTTTGCTGAAACTTGGCAAAATAATTTGCCTTTTGGTAGATTTTTAAAATATAGAAAGAACAATTTCTAACATTTTACTGAACAAGTTTTACAGTCGCGCAAAATCGACTGCTTTCGCGACACTACCCCCTTAAGGGCAAATTGAACCAGTGATATTTAGATACTTCATAAAAAATAAAAATACAAAGCATCCATTTTCATTTGGAAGTTATTTCAAAACAGTTAGCCAGGGACAAATTTTGGTCAACTTGGGCTAAATATTGATCTAAAGGTTGTTTCTAAAAATGTTCCCAAAGAACAAGGTGTAGTGACAGGTAAAAGAACGAGTATGAATAAAGAACCGTTTAATGTAACATAACCTTAAAAGAGCCAAGTTTTTTGCGAAAAACCAAAGACACAGAAACCTTTCAAATGCACATCAGTATTAAGTCCAAACATCCAAAACCTAAAAAACAGTCTCACAGAGAAACGAATAACAATAACAATATAATTCAAGAATAAATAATAGTAAATTCATATAACTTAGCAACATAAGATAAACATTTAATTGTATATAAATGGTGTAAAGAACCACATATTACTGCACTAACTAGAGAAAAATAAATATTTTTAATTTACACTTCAAGCATACCTTAGTAAAGCAAGCTTTAAAGTACCATATTTTCAAAATATAAGGGGATCATAATAATATTTACTTAAATCTTTGTCTTTAAATCTTAAATCTAAATTATAATAATAAACTTGAAATCAATACCTCTCCATTAAACAAAGGAATATGCTAGCCGTAACCACAGTGTTATAAACTCATACTAAAACACAAATAATAAACAATTATTATTTGTAAAGAATGGTGCAAAACAACAAAAAATTTCTGCACAATGGCCGTTAAGCACAATATTCAACTTTAGCAACGGACAAACGGACACGCTTAAGGGGGTAGTGTCGCGAAAGCAGTCGATTTTGCGTAACTGTAAAACATTTTTATAAAAAGATAAGACATCGTTCTTTATATATTTTCAAAACATATGTTGAGGCAAGTATTTTCGCCAAGTTTCATCAAAATTGATGCAGTATACTGTTTGCAGTGAGGTCGCAAAGTCGGAAAAATGACGTTTTAAAAACCTATTCACATTCGATTTTTTCGTCACAATTGTCAACTTATTTGTTTAGTTTGTTTACATAGACTAAAAGGACATATGTTGTAGTTTATGCACACAAAATTTAGTGCAAATTGCGTGAGTGGTTGCGGAGTAATACCTGTTTGAACTGTGAAACTGTGCGTAAAAGTGAAGTACTCACAGCAATAATGATAAATTGTGAAAAATTTAGACGCTTATTTTAAAATCAAAAGAAAAACGAACCTTTATTTTTCTTTTTTCTTATTTGTGGCAAAAAACTGTGCGTCGACACGTTACGTGTGCTTCACAAGCTGGCCAATCTGATATCTGGCTGAATTTTTTGAATTTTCATGTCCT
This sequence comes from Trissonchulus sp. WLG1_4, assembly GCA_030248245.1. Taxonomy (NCBI): domain Eukaryota; kingdom Metazoa; phylum Nematoda; class Enoplea; order Enoplida; family Ironidae; genus Trissonchulus; species Trissonchulus sp. WLG1_4. The sequence goes on along the minus strand of JASANF010020043.1, from coordinate 38,707 downwards.
TATTGTGTGATGTCTGGCTTACAATCGGTGATTGGTTCAAGATATTGGCAGATATTGGTAGTCTACTGTCTGGCAGTACATATTTAACACAGTATAGCATTGGACTAGTTTCTCAGTGAACGTACAAGTTCAAAGCAAAAAGATCTCTTTTTGCAACCTATGAGCAAAACTGCTTTCGCGACACTACCCCCTTAAGCCCGGTTCATACTCCTGCTTAAGGTGATCGTTGCGTTTTCGAGGTTTTTGTGACTTCTACGTAAACTTTGCGCCCACAGAACTCTTATACAAAAGACGCTTGAGCACGAATTTTTGACACAGTATTGAACAGGTCAAAATCCCCAGGCATGTCTCTCACTTTTTTGAAATTTCACCTGTGGACATTTTTAGAGGGCTTTTATCACAAGAAAATACGTTACATTTCCGGGGCTTTTGCTTATAAGCTATTTTCTCTGTAAATTGACTAGTTACTAAAAAAGTAGGGGACATGCCTTGGGGATTTTAGACGTGTCAAAAACCGTACCAACTTTCAGCCCCAACAAGTAATCGTATGATTCAGAGGTGTGGCGCAAACTTTTTGTAAAAAAACTTGAATTTTGGAAAGGACCTTTTTTTAAACGCTTGTCCTAAAATGAAAACCAAGAGTGTTGACTTCCAATATATAGCATAGTTTTAGGGCAAAAATAGTTCTACTTAATGCTAAAGACCGCTTGCGATTTGAAGTTGTAGGTGCTGAGCATGGCATTCCAGAAAAACACCTAAAAACGCAATAACCCCCTTAAGGACACAGGGACAGGGACAAGGACAAATAATTTCGGTCAGCTGCTGTGAAAAATCGAGAACTGCGATTGAGGATTGAGCTAATCATTTGTATACGACCTAAAAGTGACCTCAACTATCGTCATGCAAAGAATTGGCAATTTGGCTATGCAGTTTTCAGAAATCGCTCAGGGACAAAACAAAATTGACAAGGACAAGTACAAGTATGAACCGGGCTTTAGGGCCAAGCATTAAGTATGTCCCAGGCTTAGGCCACGGTGGTCAAATTGGTGATATTCTTGGGCACCGACTTTTGGGCATTGTTAATCTTGTCTCCCAGACTCAGGGCCATTCCCTGACTCTTGGCCCGGATACGCACATGACCGGTGACCGGGGCATCCGGGTCTCCGAAGGGTTTCTCGATGCTCACGTTGGCCAAGGCGTCTTCGCCGAAAATCGAGTGGGCGTAGAGATTTGCTGCCATGAAGCCGCACTCGCCGGACAGGGCTTGATCGGGCGTGAGACACTTCATGTTGGTGGAGCGAACCAGGTGCTGCAGGTATTCCACCAAATCTAGGATCGAAGTGTTCACGGCTACCTAAAAACAGACACACAACCTGAGCTTATGTAAAAAAAAGAGCGACTTAAGGTGGTAGTTTCATAACAAGTTTCCTTCTTTCAGACACATCTATAGTTATATGAAACATAAAGACACCCAACGGTGCCGGATTGCTAGAAAAGCGTCGTATATCGAACTTGGGTCAATGATTGTTTACACAATGTAGTCATTAGCATAGACGTCAAGGACAAAACAGACTACGTCACAAAGCTGCCAGATACATTTTAAGTTTTGACCATGTAGACCAAATCCGGTTATTTATTGCAGGTGTATTGGGCACTCTCACGACTACGCCAAAAACGAAAGATCATTATTGCGTAACTTTAGTCTGCTGCGTGGCATGCTGCGCAGAGATTCACGGGAGCAATTAATGCTCCTATGACTTTTAGCAATATTACGTCTGGTGGTGTGTCACCTTGTTCTCCCACTCGAACTCGGCCCACATGAGCCGGAACTCGGTGTCAGTGCAGCTGGCGGGCTGGATGTAGTCCATAATGTCGATGTGGATGTCGCTCAGGAACACGCAGTTGCGGTCGCTCGTCGCCCCGCGCACGTCATAAACGATGCTACCGAAGATGATGCCGTTCTCCGTCGACGCCACCTGAAACACACACACACTTGTCTAGTTCATCCTCTGCTCTTCTTCATACCAGATCGTATAGTTCATCCTTGTCCGTAAAGCCTAGTTCATCCTTGTCCGAGAAGCCTAGTTCATCCTTGTCCGTAAAGCCTAGTTCATCCTTGTCCGTAAAGCCTACTTCATCCTTGTCCATAAAGAAAGCCTACTTCATCCTTGTCCGAGAAGCCTAGTTCATCCTTGTCCGTAAAGCCTAGTGCATCCTTGTCCGTAAAGCTTACTTCATCCTTGTACGTAAAGAAAGCCTACTTCCTCCTTGTCCGTAAGGCCTACTTCATCCTTGTCCGTAAAGCCTAGTTCATCCTTGTCCGTAAAGCCTAGTTTAGACTTATTCGCAAAGACTAGTTCATACTTGTCGCAAAAAAATCATAGCCGCATCTATGGGAGAGTTTCTGCACTGGCTAACGGACATTATTCCTTCTGGGCACAGATAAGTATATATGAACTGGGTCAACAAAGCCTGCTTATTACTTGTCCGCAAGGAAATGTCTGTACGCCAGTCAGTACATGAAAACTACAACAGAATATGCATTATGCAACTATATCTACATGTAACGGGGTCAAAATTTTGGGATCTCTCACCATGATTTTGGGGTCTCGATCAAAAATAAGCAGATTTTCTGCAATGATCAAACGTTTTAGTTAAAAAAACTGACATAGTTACAAACACGAGCTTTTTTTAATCCATCAAAAGTCCATGTTTCTGGTATCAAATGAAAGCTAACGAACTAAAGTATTTGTGGTAATGATTGTCATTTAAAAAAATGCTGGAAAATTACTATGAACAAAACAATTAGTATTTCAAAATTTAATATCAAATTTCTAAATTTTCACTTTCACAGTCTGCCTGCATGGGGTCACACTACCTCAATAATTGCTGCAAAGTATGTCAGACTTGGTCAACTCAGTGGATGGTCAAGTCCGACCCACAGCCTGACCTTAACATTGGCCTTGATATTGGTGAAATCGTTAGGGGCCAGAGTGACGGGCTGTGGCTTTTCTACTAGCTTCAGGTCGCCCAGGGTGGCCAGTTCCAGCGTGAGACCCTCCAGGGTGTCGGCCGTCTGGTTGACCAGCAGCACGTCGAGCACGATGTCGTACTGGTTCACGTTCACGTAGGCCTCCGCGTACACTGGGTCCGAGAAACCTGCAATATTAGGTTTAGGTCATGGGGGGTCGGAGAAAAAGGCAATATTAGGTTTAAGTCAAGGGGGGGTTGGAGAAACCTGAAATATTAGGTTATGGAGGGTCGAAGAGAAAGGCAATATTTGGTCATGGGGGGTTGGAGAAAAAAGGCAATATTAGGTTACGGTCATGATGGGGGGGGGTCGGAGAAACCTGAAATATTAGATCACGGCCTCATGGGAATTGGAGAAACCTGAAATACTAGGTTTAGGCCATGGGCATAGATGCATATAGGGTAGAGGATGGGGAGGAATCTGCCCTCTCCCTCAAGGGAGTCGATACCCTCCCCCCACCTTCTCACACATCCGGCATCCCTCCCCATCTCTCAACGCCTATGATGTCCGGAAACCTGCACCAAAAATGAGTTACACATTGAAAAATCGCTCTGTTGCCAGAAAAAAACCCAGGACCGTCCCCTTTGGGCTGGGGGTCCGCCCCCCTCGCCGATTGCTCCCGTGCATCTCTGGTCATGGGGGGTCAGAGAAACCGGCAATTAGTTCCAATTTAGCCCAAAAAATCATGACAAATTCCACTCTAAACACAGCACAAAAATCCCAGATTTCAGACGTCCCCGTAACCAGGAGCCGTACCTGTGAGCTGGGTGATCTTGCCCAGTTTTGAGCTAGCAAAGTCCATGGGCTTGTCCTTGCCAGTGGAATGTCCCAGGGCCTGTGAGAGACTCAGTTCGAACATATTCTCGCCCCCACCCACATCAATACGACTGGCCAGCTGTGTGAAGCCAATCGGAGCGTCCGCCTGTACCTTTTCCTTAAATAAAAAACGAAATTATGCAAATTAGGTTCAAGCCAGACAAGGGAGAAATTAAAAAGGGGGGGCTGGGGTGGTTAGAACAAAGTGTGTGGGGACTGAGGGGGTAGATACCGGTCCGCCCTTTCTCTCTCCGCAGGAATATTGGATTAAGGCGAATGGATGCAGACTACATTTTTGCCAGAATCTTCAAAATTTTTCAATTTAATACCACATTATGATCATTAACCATAAAATCTGTCATAATAATCCATTACTGCAAAAAAAGCAAACAAAAAGCAAACACAATCACAATCAAAAAAGCAAACACAGCCAAACAAAAACCCTACCCGACTATGCTCCAAACTCTCCAGCATATATTTTTCCTCAGCCGTTTTTGACTCTAGCATTAGGTGCAGGGCATCTCGACATCGCTTCTCGAAAATCTCCGTTGCCAGGGGCGACCGCTCGGCCAGCACTTTCACACAGAACAGCAATCGCTCTGCCTCGTCGTCCGTGATGGCTTTCTTCGGCAGACCTGCAACAAAGAGAAATAAAAAATAAATAAAAAAAAGAAATAAATAAAAATGAAATGAAAGATAAATTAAATATCGTTTCATTCAAGTATGGATGAAGCAGATCAGAGAAGATGAGGAGGGGGGATTGCGAGGTTGGCTAGCCCCTGCAATTGGGGTTTAAGCCATACATGTAAGTGTAACGTGATTAAAAATTCGGGGGCCTCTATCTCTATGACAAACTTTTGGACCCCCCACTCTCGATCGACCAGAAATAATACTTGGTAGCAACAGCTCATTCTTTCCCCAATTCTTTGCAACATTGTAAATTAAACAATCACTATTCTGGTCGTGTTTAATGAAAAAATAAAAAAAAATATGTACAATTATTATGCCGAACGCTAATAGCGTCCCAAAAAAACTAAAAAATTACTAACCAGACTTTCCCAAGTGCACAATGCAGCTGAGCACAAACATGGCTTCAGCCGTGAACTGGTTCTTTTTCTTGTCGTTGGCGCCGAGCAGTTTTTCAAAGTGCAGCGCCAGTTTCACCAACACCGAGCCTAGAGCGGCGCCCACGAAGAATTCACCATCGAGCAGCACTTTTCGCAGCAACGGCTTGTCTTCCTCCTTCTTGCTTGTGGAGCTGCTGAAAACAAAGGCATCAAAAAATCTATCAAAAAATGAAAAAGGAGATGGTGCGGTTTTAGCAGCTACTCAGTGTACTCTTGATGGATTGTTCTTTTCGTAATTATTATAAAAATGCTCTTTCAGCAAGGGCAGCAGTGTGGCTAGAATAGGAAAGTTGGCTGGTCTATAGCGGAAAAATGCTAATAAGCTTGTCAAACACCCGGGACAAGTTTTGCAGCCGAATAGGGAAACTCAGCTTGCTAAATGAAGCGGACAAGAGTTGCGTCAGAATAGCAGTCGCCCTGCGATACGTTAGTGCTTTCTGCACCCTATTCGCGCGAATAATTAGGAAAAAACAATTTTGACGCTTACTAACACTTAGAACTTAGGTGTACAGAGTACATATACTCTACAGATATACAGGTATTTCATTAAAAGTTTTCCATACGCAATCTATTTTTGTTTTTTATATAGACATCTTTTTGAAAATTACAAATGAGTAATGGCGTGTTTCAACTTACATTGCATTATTATATATATAGAGACATCAACGACTAATATTTAATACGAATCATAAAATGTTACAATACAACCTTATAACTCTAGTTAATAATACAAATCTGTAACTATAAATTTTATATAAGCTTAAACTACATATATACTACATACATTTACATACGTAACAATAAAAATGAATGGCGATCGATTGATTATTATATATATGGATGAACAATGATTTGTGCTGGACATAGCTTGCCTAGTAAATAACATCAAGAACCAATGAAGTATATATATATATATACACATGTATATATATATATATATATATATATATATATATATATATATATATATATGTATATATATATATATACACGAGTACACGACACTTTTCCGGCAACAGTGCAGCTGATGATAATAGCTGATTAATTCGCGCGAATAGGGTGCAGAAAGCACTAACGTGTCGCAGGGCGACTGTTATTCTGACGCAACTCTTGTCCGCTTCATTTAGCAAGCTGAGTTTCCCTATTCGGCTGCAAAACTTGTCCCGGGTGTTTGACAAGCTTATTAGCATTTTTCCGCTATAGATCAGCCAACTTCTACCCACACTGCTGCCCTTTGTGAAAGGGCATCCCGCATCTTTATAATAATCCTATTTCTTTTTCCGCTGCAGCCATTTTTCTTGACAACAAGAAAGCTGACAACTGAATCGTATGTTGGTATGAAAGTAATATACATTCTGAAAAGTGATAGTCATGATGCTACCTACTTATTTCTACATACCCACACACTACCAGTGGCCTGTTTCGTTATTTTGGGTTAACACAATAATTTTTGTCACAGCGACGTTATATTCGCGTTCGGCACCTCAAATAAACCTTTTTCACAGTTTTTCGACAAAATTAACAATATTCAAAAATTTGGTCAAAATGACCATTTTGGCACTTTGCCAGGGCTGCCAACGTGGAACAGTGCACACAACGCGGACCAAACAGCATCAACTGACACCCCCCCCCCGCACCTATGTATTAAGATGCAATAGAAATACAGAAAAACTGTTTTGTATGAAAACAATAGTTTTTCGTCAAAATAACGGTATATTCCCGTTCAGCACCTCAAATTGCCTTTTTCCACAGTTTTTCAACGAATTTGACAAAATTCAATAAATTGGTCAAATTGACCATTTTGGCACTTTGCAACAACATAAACGACGCTGACCAACCAACATTAACTGACACCCCTGCACCTATATATTGTGCTGCTAGAACAATATTGAACAAGCGGCTATCCACAAAAGTGTTATACAATGACAAAGTCACGAAAAAACCATATTTTCAAGGGCGTCAGAGGGGGATGCACCAGTTCTGGCTACTAGGTAAATCTGACAACAAAACTAATAGCACGCTGAAATGCACAGTATAGGGGTTTATATTCGCATACAAAACGACAGACCTCCATCTATAACCGTTTTGGCTGCACTACCCATAGGTAGCCTATCCCCCTAATACACGTAAATTACCTTCCGGACCCCCTCCCTAGGCCTACAGTGACACGATCGACTCCAAAAGGGGAGACGCACTACAACCCCACTACATTACCATGCATGCAAGAGATCAGACTTGGGCTGTTTGCGTGACCTCTCAAAAGCTGGCGCCATTGAATTTTTGACTGCCATTTTTCGAGGCCCAAAAAAGGGCCTTCCCCCCTCCCAGCACAGCCAAAACGGCAAAAGTCCAGAACACCATTTTGTTAATGACACTATTCCCAACCAGAACAAATGTGAAAAACCCAAAAAGTGCCTGGCCAAGAGGTATTTTTTGAGTTATGCGTCGGGAAAAAAAGACGGAAAAATCCGAGTTTGTGGGAGGCGATTTTTTACATCTCGGGTAATACTTGGCCGATTTGCCTGAAATTTGGCCAGCATGTAGCCCTCCCCCTGGCACGTGCACACACCAAATTAAAACCGATTCGCTTGCATAAATTTTTAGTTATTAAAAAAACTCATTTTAAAATTTCGCAATGTGGAGTGTCGTTCCTATTCTAGGGTTAGGCGCTATCGCGGCTACCCTGATGAAATAGCATGATTTTGGTTTGGCTTGTCTCAGTGTTTAACATTTTGTTACCTAACAAACAAACTTTAGCCTGACAAAAGATGCTCGACTGACACGCTGCTTAGTCACATTGATTTCAACGATAAAATATGGTTATAAAACCACAAACTCAATAAACTCCGTTGCACAGACAACCTGCTAATGCAGTAGGTTTAAGCAAATAACACACACACACACACAAACCAAGTTAAACTAGTTAGCCAGATACCCCGTGACCCCAAACCAGCCCATACCTGAGCGCGCTCTGTGTGGCGTATGTCCCGTCTGCCGTGACCAACTGTTTCACCTTGGCCGTCATCTGAACGTCTTCTTCCTTGTTTTCGTCTCCTAAAACATCAACTGTTTAGAACACATTGCCTTACCGGATTGATTAAGGGGTTAATTTAAATCACACGAAACGGCTTAAAACATTACGTAAGCATATTAATGGCATTCCAATACCCTCTAAATGGTGAAGGAATTCTCCGGCCAATGTTGGGGACGGGGATCCCACCACCTGATCCACAATACTCTAAATTTCGCCATAACAATATTTTCAAAAAAAAACTGCTATCTTTGTCCACATTTGCCCAAATTTTTGCGACCCTACCCCCCGAACTTTAATTTCGGGGAAAGTACTGTGTGTACATGCCTGGCCCTAGCTACGGCTGCCAACCCGAATGGGGGTTAAAATAGGTTTACATACGTTAGAATGTCGCCCTTAGACTGCGTTCAGCAAGACTGAGCCAAGACTGCCTTTTCGCTAGTTGTGTCCACCGCTGGTGTCTACAGCGGTGATGATATAAAATCAAAAATAATTTATTATTAATTCCACCATGATATTAACCGATCGAAACCCACCAGCAGCTAGTTTCAGCTCATCATCTACGATGGGCAATTCCCCCAACGACTGTCGTATCAGAGTCATGACACTCTGTATGTCCTCTGTGGTGTTGCAGTACTCGCCCAGAATCCACAGGGCACCCCGGTAGACCTTGATGTTGTTGATAGTGGAGAAGACTTCCATCATGTTGGCTATGACCAGGGTGTTTAGGCTGGGAAAGCGCTGGATGGCCTCCCGGATAAACACCAGCACGTCATTGGCCGCTAGTTCGCTCGTGTCGCCTGAAATCAGAAGGTTATAATATGATTCGACTCATTCGGTGGTTTTGCTCAGTCTTGCTAAACACAGTCTAAGGGCAACAGTCTAACCTATGAAATACGTGTAGAATTTTTCATTACGATGTTCCAAATTACTGAAATAGAACGCCATAGACTGGTTTTAACGTAAGACTGCCTTTATGCATGCTACTCATTCAGTCCGACTATTACGGCTATATTCGGATTAAATGAAGTCATTTTAGTCCTGCTATTATATATGGTCATATTCGGTAAACGGACTCATATCAGTCCGACGAAGAACCATATTCGGATTAAGCGGACACATTCTAGTCCGACTATTATGTCCATAATATTCGGAGTAAACTAGTTAGTCATTTTAATCTGACTATTATTCGGATTAAACGGACTCAGCTTAATCCGACTAATGGCCATATTCGGATTAAACGGACTCAGCTGAATCCGACTAATGGCAATATTGGGATTAAACGGATTCAGCTTAATAATCCAACTAAACGACTTTAACAGTTAACATTAACATTCTGCTTCAAAATGCTAGCGGGCAAGGCTAAATAATATGGATCAACCATAACAACACTGCACTTTGCACTTCCAAAAAAATACCGCAAATAAACTTTTGTATCAATAAATGATGTGTTGTTTTTCTTATTTTCTACTTTCTTGAAACAGTATAACATAAACTTTGCTGAGTATTAAGAATAATATTATCCCACAAATCCGATTCGACAATACTAAGCAGCCTTTAGAATAAAATAGACTCAGTTAAGTTATATTAAGCCTCTGCTCCAGTTATATACTCATTGTGTGGCCGATAATAAATCGGAAATAATTTAATCCTTACACCATAAATAATAAACGAAAAAATTACCCAAAAATTCCATCAAAACTGGAATAATAGTTGGAGCGACGTCCGGAAATTTCACCACCACGGCGTGCAGAGTGCGAACCAGCAGCTGCCTGAAAAACACACAAAAAATTATCACCGAAAACCCGAAACTACAAAAAATCGGACCAAAATTAATGCTACACAATGAGACAAGAAGTACACTATTTTGTTATAAAAAAACTAGTCAGACTCTGACAAAAAATAGATGGGCCACTTTAGTGGCATCACTTCTGCGACTGCTTGCTGTACTCTTGATAGTTAAAATCTAATTTTTTTGTATAACCAAGAGTACATAATAGGATCCTAATCCTATTATGTACTCTTAGTATAACGAAATCACATGTTTCGATTTCTCCAGTGGTGCAACATTTTTGTCAGACTTTAATTGCACGCATCAAGAGTACATCAAGTAGTCCCAAAAATCATGCCACCTGTTTTGTCTCAGGGTTCAGCAACTTCTGGACAGGCTTTAGAAAATAGTTGCCACAAAATTACATACGACCATCGCAGAAGCATACACGGGCGTCGGAGGGTCTTCACCCCCCCCCCGTTTAGAAGGCAACTTCACCCTCCCCCAGACAGGTGCCTCACCCAAACCCCATAATGCTTGAAACGTGCTCACCCCAGAAAAATCGGTAGCTCACGTAGCGAAAATAAATGGCAAAGTTACTCCGTACCCACACCCCTCTTCCAGATTTGGCTACCTGCCCCCGTATGCATAGAGGCCAATCAAAATAGACTATTTAATCCCATTGGAAATAAATTGAATGAATGAACTTTACTAAAAAAATTAACATAGCAAGACTGCCATAAACAGCGAAAACAAATAAGCGCTGCGCATCCAAACATTCACTGTTAGTAACTCTCAAAAATTCACAAAGGTGCTGCTTAGAAGCTAATACACGCGTCCGAAATAAATTATTGTTTTACTGACAGAAACTGGACACTTGGAAGAAGTAGAATACGGACAAACGCACCTATACTTGTCCGTATCATCTTGGTCTACAGCTCCGGTTGTCCGTCCGATCTCCTTCCGCAAAAACATTACCATCTCTTCCACATTTCGTGACGTCACCAGATCCAGCGCAAGCTTCAGGGTTTTCTTGCGAACCTAAAAAATGCGGATAGTGCGTTTAATAAAACACGAAATAAACTAAATGGCAGAAGTAAATTAACTAAACAAAACCAAACAAAAGAAACCAAACTAAAAAAACTAAACAACACTAAACAAAATTGACATATGGTCTTGATTCGAGGGGAGTAACCACCCCCCTTGAATCAGAGCGTAAAACAGCTAATTCGGCCGAAGCATCGTTTCGGCCGATTAGCTAGAATAGGCAAGAGTGTCATACTCTTCCCTATTCTGTACTCTTGGTACTCTTGGTATTACCCAAAGGGGATCAAATTTGAAATCGAATAACCGCATACGACTAAACTAGCAGGCTTAAGCTTGTTCGCTAAAACGCCAATATTAAAAAAAAATTGTTTATCGAGTCTAATTAACACCTGCAAATTATTCCGCCTACCTCAATGTCAGGCGACGCCAACACCCTAAGAATGTCCATCACTTGGTCCTGTAGTATTTTCTCATTGGCTGCGCTAGACTTTAGCTGAATCAGTCGATCCAGAACGATCAGCTTCACGTTGTTGTCGCTCTCCTTCACTATCAAATCGATGTAACAGCTCGCAGCCGCCTAGAATAGCCAATCACATTTGACAATCCGGACACGCCCCCCCCCCAGATTTGACCCATTGGGCTAAACCCCGCCCCTGCTTGGTGCTGAAAAACTGCCCCAGATCGCTGTAAAATGCTTTAAAATAATCGAGAAGCTGAAAAATCGCTAAAACTATCAACAATTTACAAACTTACCTAAATTAAAATTTAAAATATTTGCATTGCTGCCAGGTGCAGCCACCGAAACGTCGGACAAGCCCCTTTCTAAAATATCTAAAAAAATCAGGGACAAGTCCCCCTCCAAACCGATACCCCGTGTACATAGATGATCAGTACGAATGTTGAAAGCAAAAGGGTACCCATTTTAGAAATAAGAAAGAAATGGAGGCGCTAGGAATTGAACCCGAGCCGTTCGCATCAGCGTCCAGAATACTAACCTCTACACCACAACTCCCAAGTCTCGTAGGCCCTATTTCTCATTTACAGCACGAAGACAATGCCAATGAAACACTCAGTATAAACAAGAAGACACTCCAATAAAGTATTAATCATCGAAACAGTACTAAAAGCTAATTATTGTTCACGCACGGGACGCCGTACAAAAAGAAATCAATGACCCTTTCACAACCTTGTTAGTGCGTCTTGGATCAATTTACGAAAACGTAGCACTCAAGACAAACAAGAATAATAGTGTCCAAGTGACTCTGTTTTCGATCAAGAAGAATAATAAATAACACGAATAATCATAGTCGTGCAGCACATACACGGGCGTAGGGGAGATCGTTCCTTCAAACTTTCATATTATTAAACCCTGTATGAGAGTTAATCCCCAAAACCTTCATATTAAAAGTTCTCTTTAATACGCTAAACCCCCATATTTAACTCTCTAGGCAATTTAATTTCTTTAATCCTCTAAACCCCATACTTAACCATACGCGAGTTAATCACCTGAACGCTAGACTTAACCTTATAATCATTAGTTAATCCACTAAACCTAGATAATAAACCCTATAAACGAGTCAATCCCCAAAACCCCATAATTAACCCTATAAACGAGTTAATCACCAAAACCTTCATAATGCAACTTAGTCTCTTTAATCCCCTAAACCCCATACTTAACCCTATAAACGAGTTAATCCCCTAAACTCCCATATTTCACTCTATGTCCAGGTTAATCCCCTAAACCCCATACTTAACCCTATATCCAACTTATAACCCTAAGCCCCCCATACTTAACCCTATAACCCCGTTAATCCCCCTAAACCCATACCCTGATGGCAGTGGGCGCATTGGACAGCGTGACCAGAGTGCCAGCGGCCTCGTAGCGCACAGCGGCACTGGTGGACTGTAGCAGATTGTAGACACAGCGAATGAAGCGGGCCCGCTCGGCTGGGTTGGCATGGCACACCTTGTAGATCAGCTCCACGATCACCAACTGTAGGATTTCGCCAAACAATGTCACCTGTAGACCACAATATTGATGGATTAAGGGGATTAAGCATTTAATCTAATCTAATATTAAATTGATTATTTGATAAAATCAGAGCACACAATGACATTGAACAATTTCTGCAGCAACCACGGTACCATTTTGGCACTGGTTATTAATTATATATATATCTCCTAACAGTCCCGCATCAGGAGTAACACCCCACCACCCAACATCGATGGTTCCGAAAATCGGGGCTGAAGTATGATCCTTTTTCCAAAACATAGCAAAATTAAGGATATTTTCAGCTTATCAGGGTAAGAAAAGTCCCCAAAATTAAATGAAAGCCCCCCACTTTTGATCCCATGCTAAACAGTCGAAAGTACAGCATAACCATACCAAAGTCAACCGAACTGAGATCAATCAGCCACTGTCTCCAACCTGTTCAATGGATCCGGACAGATAGTCGAGTGCGCGTTTCTGGTCCACGTGCAGCAGCATCATGAAGGCATTGCGTTTGCAAGACATGTCCTGTTCGGCGTCCAGGAAAGTGGACACCAGCTCGGGCGCGTCTGGGATCAGGAACTCAAAGTTGCGGTAGATGGTGAAAATGGCCAACACGGCGTTGCGACGAACGTACGAGTGTCTGCAAAGCGAAGAAAGATCGAGCATTAAGCATTAATTTTATGGGGGAGAGGCAGACGCCATGGGTAAAGGGGGGGGCAAAAACCACACAAGTACACAACAGAGTAATATCGCTAGTTCGCTACATCTGAAAATCGCTAAAACGTCTTTTTGAAAAACTATTTAGGCTACAGAGAGGTCCCAATCTGAATGTCCGACTAAACTGTTTCAAAAACAAGTTCAAAATAGCATTCCGCAACCTTCGGACTAAAGTATGGACTCGACATTTACCGCGTTGCTTTTCAATCAGACTAAACAGACTTAGGTAAGAACGCTATATATTATATATAATTCTTTGTCTATTGATATACTTTACGAATGGGTTCGGATCAAAAATAAGCCGCTGACTTATTATAACTCCTTTGGTCCAGTATTGTCATTCCATAAACTTCGGACCAGGACCAGGCATATAAATACGCACTCAGAAACAACCTTCTTAACCAAAAATACACAGCCCAACTATGCTCTAAACACAGTAGAATGTCAAACAACTTTGGAATAACTATATCCGATAATAATCAATAATCATGTCAATCCTGAACTTCGAACAAAAATAAGTCCAGCCAGTCCGTAGTATACCCGGTAAACGAATAGGCCTTCAGAAAAACTGCTCCCCCTCTCCCCAAAAAACCCTACCTATGCTCTAGACACAGTCGAATGGCCGGCATCAGTGGTTCCAGCAGTTCTGGCTCCTTGAGTTTGCACAGGAATCGGAGGGTGGAGCCGCGGATGAACTCGTTGGGGTGCTGCAAGTCGCGGCGGTAGGCGTCACAGACCAGAATCATCTCCTGCAGCAGTCGCCCGTCGGCGCTCGTCTTGGCCACAATCTCCCAGAAAATCAGCAACAGCTTTTTCATCAAGTGATCCTGAAACAACATAACAAACTAAAATATTTCTAGGGGCCAATTCCTTTACCGGATTAAACGAACTGGACTTATTTTAGTCGGTTTTGGAATGACAAATCGGACTAAACGAGTTAAAATAAGTCAGCGGCTTAATTTTAGTCTGACGCGACGCCATTCCAAAACTACCACTGGACTAAATGGACTTAACATGCACGTTCAACATTAGCGTTTAGTCCGATTAAAAAGCAGCGTGCTAAAAGTTAAGTCCGTTTAATCCGGAAGTTTTGGAATGGCATTTTTAAGCTTAATTTTTAAACCGTTTAGTCCGATTATAATTAACCCTTTAATCCGGTAAAGGAATGAGGCCTAGGATTTTCTGCAGATGATGATTATTTATTTGATTAAAGTTAGTTAGAGGAGTCATCCGTTTATATACATAGTGCTTAGTTCGATTATTGACCTAAAAATCACAAGCATCACTCAAAAGTTTATGAACTGCATCAATTTTAAAAAATATATAACTGAAATATCCATTTTATTTTGTTCAAAAATATATAAATAAACCAAAACTGACCTGCAGTGGCAGACAAAAGCGAATGACGTGCATCAGCAGACTTTGGCTGACTTTTTCCCCATTCAGAATCATATAGATCAGCTTTTTCAAGGAATCTATTTTTGTTTTCAGCTCTCCTAAAACAATAATAGTATATATATTATATTATTGTTTTATAATATATATATATATATATATATATATATATATATTTTATTTATTATAATATATTATATTAGCGAACGGACGGAGGCAGGATTTTTGCTCCGGCCGGAGCCGGAGCCGGAGGTAAATTAATTTGCCGGAGCCGGAGCCGGAGGTAAATTAATTTGCCGGAGCCGGAGCCGGAGCCGCAGCCGGAGCCGGAGCTAGGTCGAAATTTATACCCTTATGATGAAAAATTTTCTAATGTTTAATAAAAATCTATCATCCATCTTTTTCTCGACCTTACGATATGTTTACAACGATTTCATCATAATGGCCAAAAATTGTATACGTGTATGCAGTGGCAGTGGCGTAGCCACGAAAAAATTTCGGGGGGATGACTTTTTTATTTTGAAACATGTTAAAAAGCACTATGCACTTATGTTCGCTTTTAACGCAAAAAACGACACATGTTTCGTTAAAAACAATGGTAATTTTTCGAATAATCGATTGCAAAATGCTAATGCTAATCGAACGTAAAATGGGACCTCCAAACACCGAAATTACAAAAATGGTGGGACCGGTGGGGGGGGAAGGGTCCAGAAGCTAACGATATAGCAAAATTGGAGAATTTTTCAGTTTTTAGGCCAAACTTGGTCAAATGGAGACGTATCAAAAATTTTTTCGACCCGGGAAATTAAATGCAAATCACGTAAGAAGCAGAACGTCATGCAAAAGCTTTGGTTAAAGTTATTAACGAAGAAAAGTAAACCACTATATAAGTTGCAGCGGTGTGGGGGCGGCAGCCCCCAGAAAAAAAATGAGATTTTTTCAATTTTTAGGCCAAATTTGGTCAAAACAGCGTCAATATTTGCTCAACTTTCGTCAAAGCTTCGTCATTTTTATTTTCTTTTTTATTATCAAGTTCTATTCATCGTCATAGAGTTTTATTCTGAAAATGACGCCATTTTTGACAAAAAACCCTGCCTCAAATTCACTAGAAATGTCATTTGTGCTACGATAAAACACATAAAAGAACACGAAACAGTGTTTTAAGCAAATAAATAGTGCACAGTGCACCCACATACAGATGCTGAAATGAAACACAAAAGCGAGGAACATTGAATCACAAAGTTGCAGGGGTCTGGGGTCGGCAGCCCCAGGAAAAAACTAGCGATTTTTCCAATTTTTAGACCAAATTTGGTCAATTGGAGATGTATCAAATAATTTACAAGAAAATAAAACTAAAGATGGGAACATCGGATCGGACAGAGTATTACACAACTAAATGCAGCCTAATGTACTTGTGTATTCATTCATGCCATTGGCAAGCACCAAATGTGGGAGTCCAGAGGTCCCTAGCCATTAGCCGACAGGAAAACATAGTCACGGTATGGCAGGGGTCTGGGGGCGGCACACCCCAGAAAAAATTATGCATTTTTAGTCCAAATTTGTTACATTTTGCCATTTTGGACGTGGCGGAAATCTTTTTCCGGCCGGGTGATAAAATCAAAGGGGGGGACCATTGCCACATGCCACTCTTACTGCAATCTAGATGAGTATGGGTCGCTCAGAGAATTTAGATTCAGCATAAGCTAATAATATTATTATTAGTATGTTATACTCTTGTAGACATGTATAGGCTTTGATGAAAGATAATAACAAGGAACACAAACCAACAGAGTGCGAGGGGTATGGGGGCGGCAGCCCCCAGGAAAAAAAGTCGGGAATTTTTTGATCAAATTTGGTCAATTGGAGACGTATCAGAAATTTTTTCTGCCGGGCGATAAA
Source organism: Trissonchulus sp. WLG1_4 (assembly GCA_030248245.1). Taxonomy (NCBI): domain Eukaryota; kingdom Metazoa; phylum Nematoda; class Enoplea; order Enoplida; family Ironidae; genus Trissonchulus; species Trissonchulus sp. WLG1_4. The sequence goes on along the minus strand of JASANF010020043.1, from coordinate 21,880 downwards.
ACCAAAGGGGGGACCCTTGCCACTCTTACTGCAATCTAGATGACTATGGGTCGCTCAGAGAATTTACCTCCGGTTCAGCATCCGGCTAATTTTCGGATGGCTAATTTTCGGAGCCGGAGAGTGGCCAGCTGGCCTAAATAACTAGATAAAAGCCAGAAAAAAGTTAGAAAATAACTAGAAAAAAACAGAAAAAATCTGGAAAAAAATTAAAAACCTAGCATATACATACTAGACAGTGGCGTATCCAGGATTTCGCAAAGGGGGGGCTGCGACTGCGAGCCACCGCCGATCAAAGGGGGTCTGGCGGGGACGCCAACCCTCGGACCTTTTTTTAGTTTGTAATTGTAACCATCGATACAACTACAAATCATACATGGGCAAGGTGGTTAAAATGAACCCGGGAAAAATTCTTGCGCGGTCAATTCACCCCAGGCGAAAAAGTCCATTGCTAAATGTATATAGTTAGTAGTCATTTAATTTAATTAAATTCACTGTCAGTGGCCCAGCCAGAAACGTTTCAGGGGGAATGACTTGGTGAGTTTTTGTAATCGGTTAAAATGCCCTTTTTAGTAATTTTAACATTTAAATTCACTAAATTCACATTCACAACCCAAGATCACTGGGTCACAGGGTGCAGGGGTCTGGGGGCAGCTGCCCCCAGAAAAAATGGAGATTTTTTCAATTTTTAGGCCGAATTTGGTAACTGGAGACGTATCAAAATTTTTCCGAAAGTAAAAGATGGGAACGTCACATCGGACAGTATATATATTCCACAAGTAAATTCATCATAATGTACTCTTGTAGAAATGCATAAGCTTTGATGTTGAAGTTGATGAAAACTAATAACAACGAATAGTAAGCCCGAGTTGCAGAGGTCTGGGGGCAGCAACCCCCGGAAAAAGATTGGAGATTTTTTAATTTTTAGGCCGAAGTTGGTCAACTGGAGACGTATTAGAAGTTTTTTCCGACCAGAAAATTATAACAATAAATGGCAACTTTACATCAGACATTGTATTACACATGAACACGAGAATTTTTGCTTTTTAAGCCAAATTTGGTCAATTGGAGCCGCATCGGAAATTTTTTTCGGCCGGGTAATAAAAACCAAAGGGGGTACCGCGCAATCAATCTAGAGTTAGACTGCGCAGTCAAGTAAGAGTTGGACTGCGCGGACTATTTGTAATTTTGGACTGCGCGGACTATTTGTAGTTTTGGACTGTGCAGTCCAACTCTTATTGGCTGCGCAATACTACTGACTGCGCAGTGCGCAGTCTAACTCTGGTTTGACTGCGCCTGCGCACTGCGCAGACTATTTGGACTGCGCAGTCCAACTATTAATTGGTCATGCAATCTTACTGACTGCGCAGTTTAACTCTAGTTTGACTGCGCAATCAATCTAGAATTAGACTGCGCAGTCATTAGGATTGTGCAGTCAATTAATAGTTAGACTGAGCAGACTAGTTGGACTGCGCAATCAATCTAGAGTTAGACTGCGCAGTCATTAGGATTGCGAGATGGACTGCGCAATCAATCTACAGGTAGACTGCGCAGTCAACTCTCACGTCCGTTATGTGCGCGGTCCTTATAGTTACTCAGAGCAGCCCTCGCTCCGCTCGGGCTGCGCGGTCCAACTCTGACCGCTGCACGGTCGCGCGGTCCATCCGGGAAAATCCCGGGTGAATCCCGGGTCTTGCCCATGTATGCTACAAATGTGAATCTGCAGCAAGCACTTAACTTTGCGGGGGTGTGGGGACGGCAGCCCCCAGAAGTTGAAGCTTTTTTGAGATTTTAACCATAGAAATTGCATTGAAAATTGCACTTTTTACATGAAATAAAGAAATGTAGTGGATCTACAGCTAGCATTTAGCAATGCGGGGGTCTGGGGGCGGCATCCCCCAGAAGTTTTAGCTTGTTTGAGGTTTTAACTATCGAAATTGCAATGAAAACTACACGTTTTGAAGTTTTAGCTTTTTTGAGGTTTTAACCATCTACATTGCACTGACAACTGCACTGTTGACATAAAATAAACAAAATATATAATTTCAAAATATTAAACATTATTATTTAAGCCCATGGATCAAAAAATAGGCCCAGGGGCCTATGACTTACGTTATATATAGTCGAGCGGGGAACAAAAGTCACGTCCATTTGGCGTAAAAGCCCGTTGTGTACAGCTGCGTACATAAGAGTTGGAGTGAATCTTTTTGTGCTATATGCCACGGTTTTTTTTGCTCACATTTGTGCTCATTTGAGCATTTGAACATAAAAATGAGCATTGAAAAATAAAAATGAGCATCGAATGAGCATTGTTGCTATTGCCCAAAGATGTCACCAGGATAAAAAATTGAGATTCTGAAAAATTTCCCCGAGTCATGTTACACAAGTGTCGCGCCCCTTTAGTTTTTCCGGTGGGTCGGAACTTTTTTCGGGATGTCCCAGATTGATCCAAATAAGATCTTAAAATTGTTTCTCTATTTATGTTGCCAAGTAGGGAAGTTCTTGACCATCACTTTATTTTTCATAGATTTTTGTCTCAGCTTATGTATCCAGTAGTCAGTATATCAGGCTAAGAGCGTAGCCACGTGCGGAATCTCCCTGTTGGATCGGTAAAACAAAAAAATTTTCATAGTGCTCGAAGTAGCGCACAAAAATGCTGATTATTGAGCAAAAATGGCTGTTTCCTGCATGTTTCAAAGGTCTGTTTTCTTAAAAATTGGGCATGTTTTATTGGTGGCTGCCGCCCCTTTGCAAATTTGCTATATTTTCAAAAAAATTGTCCTAGGTGCGATTTTTTTTTCTCAAAATTCTGGTTACGTACGACCTGGATACAGGACGTATCAAGGGCGTGCCGCCCCCCCTTTTGGTCAACTGATAAGAAAATATCAACCTTATTGTTATCTTTCGTCGAAGCCAATGCATGTATACACGAGTGCATTATGCTGCATTTGCATGTCTACACAGTACACGAGGATATTATGATACATTTACTTGTGTAATACACTGTCTGATGGACGTTACGATCTTTTGTTTTAAATTTTCTGTGGGAAAAATTTCTGATACGTCTCTAGTTGACCACAATCGGTCTAACTATTTAAAAAATCGTCAATTTTTTCTGGGGGCTGCCGCCCCCAGACCCCTGCAGCGTTGTGGTTTAATAATCGTGCGTTTGTACAGCCTTTTATAAGTGTTAAAATCGCCAAAAAGGGCAATTTGATCCAATACCAAAAATCGAAAAGTCATTCCCCTCCGAAATTTTTTTCTGGGTACGCCACTGAGAACTCGCCCCACAGAATTCCTCAGTTCTACATTGTGTTGTCTTTACTAAATACTTCGACTTGTAACGGTTACATATATACTGTCATTTTAGCAATGCAACAGTGCAAAAAAACGTTTAACTTTTTTTGAGCATTCGAACTTAAAAATGAGCATCGAAATTTAAAAATGAGCACAAATTGAGCATTGGCCGTTTTGAAAAAAAAACCCTGCTATATGCCAGCGTAGGCTATTTTATGGCTGCGTTCAAAAATTGGGGTTTTGCGATGATTTATCGTTGCAATATGCTTTTGCCAGGTGGCTTTTTCTGATCCGTCGTCAAGAACGACCGTTTCTGATGTGTGTTGCAATTTTAGGGTTGAAAATTGACACACGAGACGCGGATACACTTGCCGTTAGCAGATCATTATTCAAAGTTCCAAATGGTCGACTGTGGCTAATTTTATTATACAGAAACTATAGATTGGCCGAAAATTGCTAATATGTGTCGTTTTTAGCGTTAAAATAGCAATTAATGCATTTTTAACGTTTTAAAACAAAGAAAACTCATCCCCCCTCCCCGAAATTTTTTGTGGCTACGCCACTGCAGATTGGTGTAATAATGCTTCAAAAACTAAAATTAACAAAAAGTGAAAAAATCGTAAAAAATATCATGTATGCAAAAAAATACAAACAAAAAAATACAAACATGAATGCAGCCAAGCAAAAAATAGTATACTTTGTATTTAATTTTGTATTTTTTACCCTATCCAACTATACAAGCATGTGAGACATTAATCAATTAGCACAGAATATGATAATAGACCTGGCATATATATAGGCATGCACAAAGAAAAAAGGTATCTAAGCCGAAAAAACATCAACAGAATGGAAAAAACTTGGAGATTTTTTAAATTTTGAAGGTAGAATTTGTCAATTGTGGAGGTATCAGAAACACTTTTGTCAGCTTTTGAAGTTTTGGAAAGGGGGGGGGCTGCGACCCTCTAAGGGGGGGGCTCAAATCGCTAGGGGGGGGGGGGGCTGCAGCCCACCCAGCCCCCCCTAAATACGCCACTGATACTAGAAACAGTTCTTAAAACAACTAGACACCCTCAAAAAACAACTGGAATTCAGTTTCAGAAAACGTATATAAAGAGCATTAACGTGGCTGAACAATAAAGAAAATCATCAGGGAATATTTTGAAAAAATTGAGAAAGTCCAAGAAAGGGTTGGTGAAAAATCAGAAAAAAACCAGAAAAAAACCAGAAAAAAGCCAGAAAAAACGTAGAAAACTGCTGGAAAAAAACTAGAAAAAAACCAGAAAAAAGTTAGAAAAAAACCAGAAAAAAACTAGAAAACATTCTCTATAGGGTCAGAAAAAAACCAGAAAAAAAGTAGAAAAAAACTAGATCGTGAGACTGGCAGTTAGAAAAAAACCAAAAAAAAGTCAGAAAAAAGTTAGAAAAAATTAGAAAAAAACCAGAAAAAAACCAGAAAAAAACCAGATATTCGTCAGGAAGAATTAGAAAAAAACTAGAAAAAAACCAGAAAAAAACTAGATAATTTTTTCTAGTTTTTTTCTGGTTTTTTTCTAGTTTTTTTCTAGAAATAATTTTCCTGTGAGGGGGCGCTCCGGGAATCAAGGATTTGGGCCGTATTTTTTAAAAACAGCCAAAATTACCTATCATTCTTGAAGGAAAGTTGCCCAAAATACTATTTTTGATGTTTTGACGTGCATATCTCCATAGCAAAAAAATTGGAAAAAATTGGACAATTTACTGATTTTATTCGACTTTTACACAAATTCAACAAGTAAGCCAGTGCATCAACGCTTTTTGAGGTTTTGCAAACAGACGATACGTAAATTTTATATGTCGTAATGAAAAATTAAAACAAATTTATTGCGTTCTGTGCAAAAAAATTGCACAAGAAACCATTTTCAGAAGCAGCAGACTCAAATATAGGCAGTGTGAATACAAAACCGATTTTTTGGCATTCGATTATAAAATGCTGGTAAAGTATTTTTCTACAAAATTTTGCACAATTATTGCCTTAGGCTCTGCGCAGTTGAACAATATTTTAGTTTTTTAAAATAAAGCTTAGAAATTTTTTATACGAATTTTATTGCTAAGATTTCGACTTCGAAAACACATAATGACATTTTTTATCCAAACCTAATATAAATGTTGAAAACCAAAATAATGTTCAACTAGAGAAGCACATAAGCTACATTTTGGTATATAAAGTGTGACTATACGCAAAGTATAAGCAGAGTTATCGTTTGCCGAAAATTCACTCACGTTTGGTGCTCTGAGAGTCACGTGACATGATCACGTGATTTGAAATTTTGCCTCCAGTTTTCTTTTCAGCCATAGTACATATATGTATAGTAAAGTTTCACATTTGCCAATTCTTTTGCCAATTTTCGATGTAACCCCCGATTCCCGGAGCGCCCCCTTAAAACATCATAACTCACTCAAAACTATCCAAAAACAAAGATTATAGCCAATTTTGGTTTCAAACTTTGGCCTACGTTCACGTCCAAAAACACTGAAAATGCAATTTTCAAGGGGTCATAGCTCAGAAAATCCAAATTTGTGGATAGGGGTTCTATTACAAAAAATGCTTCCCTCAAGGTGCTCTACTCCAAAAAATAGGTCCACTATTCCCCCCCCCAACTGTACTTGATCCACTACCCCCCCCAACTGCACTTGATCCGATACTTGTGTAACATGACTCGGGAAAATTTTTCAGAATCTCAATTCTTTATCCTGGTGACGTCTTTGGGCATGTCGAACTTTGAGCGATTCGATCCAGTGCGACTGTACCATGGGCGTCTTTTTGCGCTCATTATGCAAATTAGTTTATATACGTATGTAGTTGCCGTTTGGCCTGTCTTGTGCTGGCTCCGGTTCTGGGCGAGTAAATTTGATGGTACAAGGTGGTTGTGCAGGGTGTCTTTTCTTCATGGCTGCGGTTAAATAAAATTATGTGAAGTTTGCTTTTGTCTCCTTTTAATTACATGGTGCCCAAACCCTGTTATAATCGGCTGTTGTGAACAGTGATATATTTACCCGTGTTTTTTTGAAGTTGCATCGAAATGGGTCGATTGTGTGTTAATAAAGCTGTGCTGAAGACTAGCCGTTAGTTTTTAACTTGCTAGTGTTCACAGTCAGTATCTAGATTTAACTTTTGTTGCTAAGTTGCGAAAGACTAGCCGTTAGTTTTTAACTTGCTACTGTTCACAGTCAGTATCTAGATTTAACTTTTGTTGCTAAGTTGCGAAAGACTAGCCGTTAGTTTTTAACTTGCTAGTGTTCACAGTCAGTATCTAGATTTAACTTTTGTTGCTAAGTTGCGAAAGACTAGCCGTTAGTTTTTAACTTGCTAGTGTTCACAGTCAGTATCTAGATTTAACTTTTGTTGCTAAGTTGCGAAAGACTAGCCGTTAGTTTTTAACTTGCTAGTGTTCACAGTCAGTATCTAGATTTAACTTTTGTTGCTAAGTTGCGATAGACTAGCCGTTAGTTTTTAACTTGCTAGTGTCTGCAGTCAGTGTCTTTCAGTGTCAGTGTCAGTGTCAGTGGCTTCTGTTGTTGAGTGGCAAAAAAAACTAGCCGTTAGGATTTAACTTGCTGGTCTAAGCGGTTGCAGTTTCAATCATTGCTGCTCAGTACAAAACTTGTGTTACAGTTTCTGGCCAACTAGTTGTTAGCTAGTACAAGTAGCAAGACAATCGACAGGATAAATGGTTATTCGTATTCTGCCACCTGTTAAGTTTAAAGTGAAGTAGTCGTCAGGGTTGCACAGGTTATCAGGGTACAGTGAGTTATTGCCAAAGGATGGAAGTCACTGCATTGCAGAAGAAGAGAAATGGCTACCGTCTGAATGTACAAAAGTTGATCAATGTTGTCACAGAAAAATGGCAGACGAGAACGGAAATAGAACCAGATCCAAATGAGCTCGAAATCATTCGAAGTAAATTGCAAAAATACGAACAAATACTGGACACTTTAAACAAAAGCATCGAGGTACAGTTGAGCCCCGATCAGCAAGAGGCAGAATTTGCCAAATGTATACAAATTGAAGAGTCAATATGGGAACATAATTCGCTGATAAGCATTATGCTAGATCACTGTGCAAAAAATGCTGCATCGACAAAAGAAGTCGTTGAGGCGGAACAAGCCTCAAATATTAGTGACACAAGCAAATGTGTGAATGTAAAATTGCCGAGATTAGAACTACCGAAATATGATGGTAGTCCTCTGGCGTGGCAAGAATTTTGGGATGGATTTGATTCTACCATTCATAGTAATAGTGATTTACCAGCTATAGAAAAATTCAAATATTTGAAAGCGTATCTAACAGGGGAAGCTGCTTGTGTTGTCGACGGTTTTCGTCTAACAACTGCAAATTACCCAGAGGTAGTACAGATGTTACAGGATAGATTTGGCAACCCTGAATTAGCTATATTTGCCCATTTCGAACGATTGCTATCTCTTTCTAGCGCAACGATGGACACTCGGAGCCTACAAACAGCATTCGACGAATGTGAGAAGCACGTCAGAAGCTTAGTAGCGCTAGGACTGGAAGAAACAACCTTTGGAAAGGTTTTTACGCCAATAATATTGTCAAAACTGCCTCGTCCCATTCGCACAGAGATACATCGTCAAAATGGGCACAGGGTAGGGACGTTGTCGGCCTTGAGAAACCTGCTCAGAGACGAAATAAAGGCACGACAAATGGGTGATTGGTCCTTATCAGACCAACACAAGTCAGAAGCTGTCGTATACAAAAATCAAACAAATCACAAGTTCAGTCAGCCAAAGAAGCGCATTCCCAGTACTGGAGCACTGGTTCAGAACACAAAAACAACAATCAACTGCTCATTTTGCAAAGGAAATCACTACGCGGACCAATGCAAAAAATTTGCCACAATAGACGCTCGGAAACAAGCCATCAAAGGACGATGTTTTAAGTGCCTTGGTAAAGGACATAACTTTCAAACTTGTGACAAACTGATTTTCTGCTATCATTGTCGAGATACGTCACACCACCGCAGTTTATGTCCAAAAAAGTTTGGGAAACAGAGAAATTACGCGTTTTGTACAACGCATCAACCAACTGAATCCACAAACCTCAATCCGAAAACTGCTGCATTTACTCCACAGCAAAATGTAGTGGAATCCTGCGTCAACAGCAGCATCGTGTACATGCAAATGGCAGAAATTCAGTTCCCACGGTCTGGTTTCAAGGCACGAATGTTCTTAGATAATGGTAGCTCGTGCACATATATCACGAGTAGAGTGGCTAAAGAACTTAACCTGAAACCGAGTGGAAAAATCACCGTTGCAAACGCACGGTTTGAGGAACGCAAACGGCGAACAAAGACGTACGAACGGGTAAACCTGAAACTACTAGCCACTGATGGATCAACAATTCAGCTGTCTGCGCTCGTAACGGACAACATATCATGCCCAATTCAGAAACTACCGATTGATACTAGCCAGTTTCCAATCTTAACCCAACTCAAGCTGGCAGATCCTCCAACCAACCAGATCGAATCAGTAGCCATTGATATTTTAGTTGGTAGTGACCACTATTTTGATATTGTAACCTCAGAACAAATCCGTCTGGGTGATGGTTTTGTGTTACTTGGATCAAAACTGGGCTACATCCCAGCTGGGCGGGCTGATCTGGAGATAAAGGAGTGTAACTTTGTGACGGCCATGTTCTGCCACAACAAATTCCACCCATCTGGAACCCAATGCAACATAGAACGGTTTTGGCAACTTGAAGATATTGGAATCAAGGGAGACTACAGCCAAAAGGATGACGACTTAGCGCTCCAACGATTTAACGAAACTGTTAAATATGTCAACGGCCGCTACCAAGTTGGTTGGCCACGGAAGGACGTGGGCTTTGACTTACCAGACAATTTGAATCTAGCTTTTTCGCGATTACGCTCGCTATTGATTCGCATTTGCAAGACACCGGCGGTTCTCGAAGCTTACAACGACACCATACAAGTTCAGCTTGAGAGCGGTATAATTGAGCAAGTGGTAGATCAGCATACTGAAAACAGAATCCACTACATCCCCCACCATTGTGTCGTGAAACCTGATCATTCAACAACGAAGTTAAGAATCGTTTATGATGCGTCCTCCAAGGCCCAGAAATCCCTACTTAGCCTCAATGAGTGCTTACTTTGAGGACCAATTTTTCTGGAAGACCTATGCGGCTTGATCATTCGCTTCCAATTGAGGCCAATTGCACTAACGAGCGATATAGAAAAAGCTTTCTTACAAGTCGCCTTGCAGCCAGCAGATCGTGATGTCACAAGGTTTCTGTGGATAAAAGATGCTACAAAACCTTTGTGCCAAGAAAATTTGCTGACATTAAGGTTCAAGCGGGTTCCGTTTGGAATAATATCCAGCCCGTTTTTGTTAGCTGCCACAGTCAAGCACCATTTGTCTCAACGAGATTCCCCAGTAGCTCATCACATCGCCGAAAACATATATGTCGACAACGCAGTTTGTGGGGCCACATCAACCGAGGATGCGGTAAAATTTTACCATGAAGCTAAAGCACTATTCACCAAAATATCAATGAACATTCGAGAGTGGTACACAAATTCCAAGATTGTGCGAGACTGTATTCCAGAATATGATTGTGGCAATGGAGTTGTCGCAAAAGTGTTAGGTATGAAGTGGAATACAGAATCTGATACAATTTAATGTAGCGATCCAAAATTGATTGGAATTCGAGTGCTTTCAAAACGCAATTTATTGCAAGCCGCATCCAAAGTTTTTGACCCATGCGGTTTGTTTTCACCGTTGACTGTCCGCGCCAAAATTTTAGTCCAAGAGACGTGGAAGAAAAAACTGTCGTGGGACGAGAAGTTGCCTGAGGAAATAGTGGCTAAGTGGAAAGAGTTAGAGCAAGATTTATCAAAACTACCAGCCATAATGGTGCAGAGATCTATAGTCTTTGGCAAATGCCCTGAAAAATGGCAATTACACTGTTTCTGCGATGCGTCTGCCAAGGCATATACGGCGGTAGCTTACTTGCGACCAGATCACAACTTTGGCGAAAGTAATCTAATTTTCGCCAAAACCAGACTTGCACCGACAAAACCAATAACACTTCCAAGACTCGAACTGATGGCCGTTGTACTGGGAGTACGATTAGTACAATATATTCGAGTTCAGGTCGCGAAAACTATCAGCTTGGGCACAAGTATTCTATGGACAGACTCGAAATGCGTCCTACATTGGCTGTGCTCTAAGAAAATTTTAACCAGTTTCGTCAGCAATCGCGTCCGAGAAATAAATCAGTGCGTAAACTGCGAATACCGATATGTTCCCACCAATACAAATCCAGCTGACATTGCCTCACGGGGCACTACATTGTCTAATCTCCATGACCGATTGTGGTGGCATGGGCCGAAATTTTTAGAAAACTATACCAATTGGCCACAACAGGTTGAGTCAAATTGCATGCACCTTCTGGAGAAAAAAGACAAAGTGGTGCTAACGGCATCAAGCTCCAAACCTCAGCCATCCACCGGACCATTTGAGATAAATCCGGCTGCATACTCGTCGTTGCGAAAGCTTCTAGAAGTTACTGCATGGGCGCAAAGGTTTATAAGTCAGCTAAAACTTTCTAAGTCGGTTAATAAAGTAAACAGTTTTTGTCAACGATACAAAAATGATGTTATCGTCCAGCGCCAAAAATTATCGCTCACAGTGGCGGAAATCAATGCCGCCAAGCTGATGTGGTGTTTCCACGTTCAGCATCAATGCTTTCCAACGTTTTATTCGCAACAATATACGAGTAAAGGGATAAAGGCAGGGGCTCAATGTGTTCAAGGATGAAAATGGGTTGCTTCGGTGCGCTGGAAGATTGGCCGCAGCTGATTTATCTAAAGACGCCAAGTTCCCGTTACTCGTCCCTAAAAATAATCCCTTTACGAAACTCTTAATCCAGCAGTGCCACGACAAGCTACATCATGCGGGGGTCAACCATACACTAGCTGAACTCCGCACCTTATTTTGGGTACCTTGTGGTAGATCCCAGGTGGTCAAAACTGTCATCAAAAATTGCCAAATTTGCAAGATTTATGAAGAAGGACCCTTCAAAGCACCTCCTTTTCCTGATTTACCAGAATTCAGAATCAGACAGTCAAAACCTTTTCGCTACGTTGGTGTGGACTATTTTGGCCCTATTTTTATAAAAAATGGATCTGATAACAGAATAAAAACGTGGATTTGTTTGTATACATGTGCGGTTACTAGGGCTGTATTCCTAGATGCAGTTCCAGACCTTACGACTGACCAATTTTTATTAAGTTTGCGTCGCTTCATGGCAGCATATGGTCGACCAAAGATGCTAATTTCCGATAACGGAAAATACTTTAAAACCGCGCAAGCGATGTCCTAAAACGCCTATGGTATGAAACCTTGAACAGCGACAAGGTAAAACGGTTTACTATAACGGAAGAAATCGAATGGAAGTTCATTCCGGAGTTCTCTCCGTGGATGGGCGGTTTCTACGAACGTCTGATTGGATCAGTGAAACGCGCCCTTAGAAAATCATTGGCAAAACGTTGTGTAGATCTGATCCGTTTGCAAACGGTTATAGCTGAAATATCTTTAATTTTAAACAGCCGACCGTTAGTGTTTACACCAGATATCGAGGGTAGAATTCTAACTCCAGCACACTTATTGGGAAGAGAAAACAGCATAGGGTTCGCTGATTTTCAGCCTAAACCCGAAGACGAAGAACAAGTTTTCAAACCCAAACTGGCTCACGAACTTGTGAACATTTGGCGAGAAAATAATGCACTTACTAACCAATTTTGGGATATTTGTCGAAAAGAGTATTTGACGTCTCTTCGCGAAACCCCTTCGGGTTTTCGCCAACGAAACTGCAGTCAAGCACAACCTTTAGTTGACACAGTTTGACACAGTGGTGCTAATTAAAGATAGATTACCTCGAGCTATGTGGAAACTAGGAGTGATAACACGAGTCAATGTATCTCACGACGGTTTAGTACGGTTGGCGGTCATTCGCCTTACCACAGGGCAAAAATTAACTAGACCTATCAGACTTTTATTTCCAATTGAGAGCAGCATTCAAGGGAAACGTGAAGAACGGACACCTGTAGACAGAAATCCTACAGGTAGCCGCTCGACTCACAAGCCACCAAGAAAGGCTGCCGATCTGGCCAGGAATAGGTTTAAACAACAGTTAGAAGACAGTGCAGAATCAGAGTAGCCGAAGGTCAACAGATTTTTTGTATATACTTGTACATACTTTCCGTTTTTTCAGACTGTACTGTTACTGTTTAATTGGCTGATTCTATTATACAGTGTTGCTCCAGCATGGTCTTGATTTATGTGACTAACGTTGACCCAGTCAGTCGAATGTATTCAAACGGTCGTTTCTATATGTTTGACCAATGGCTGACGTCAATCGAAATGGCAGCCTGGTATATTGCTTTGACGTCCCATGGCAAGAGTATAGAAGCGAACGAATTGGTTCATCACCCAGGCTTGCTAAACGACGCCAGAGGTATCGGACCATGGGTAGAAAGCTTAGATTTTATGCCAAGCGTCACGTGGACCTTCTACTTTGACGAGGTGTATGAAGCGGTAATCAGAAACTTGTTGCAGCAGGAAAGTAGTGAAATCTACAAAATGTTTGCCAAGTATGCCCGAGACTACCCAGAGCAAAGGGTCGATTTTGTAGCCACAACGTCGAAGCGTGACCTAATATGGTCTTGTGGCCTCAGAAAGGGATCAGCGATGTTGAATATTTCAGCAGAATTTCCAGGGTTCAACTTATATGGACAGCTGCTCACCAGATTGCATCAAAAGTGGACGGCCGGATTGGTCTATCCATGCGCCTTGGACGATTTCGTGCCGGCTGCACAAAACGCTGATGGTAGGATTTACCGTTCAGCATTACTGCTAGCTGACAGCCAGTGCGGATATGTCAAAAGTCTTTACAACGGATCTGTGGTCTCTATTGGTGGAGCTAGATATCACGACTTGGCCCAAGATGCAAAAAACATATGTTTGGCCGACTTCAAGTTTATTATCATCCATTGCGGCGTAAATCTATGTCGGTCACACAATCCAGCTGAGTGGAAAGAGTCTTGGGAGGCTTTGGAGAGTCTCTTGACTCCGATTCTAACCACTGCCTGCCGCACCCGGATCATTTTTAATTCCCCAATCAGAAACCCCAAAGCCAAATTTGTTGTGCAGCACACAGATTGGCTAATTCAGCAGTTGGGCAAGTTTCTCGACGTAAATTTTTGCAATTGGTCGGTTCTTCATGACGATCCCTTTATTGATCCCGATGGCCGCATCAACATCCACTTGCTAACCCGAGACCGCTTTCACATCAACCACGGCGGTTTTAGAACCCTGTGGAGAGCCTGGGGTCAAATTTTCCCATCGCTCAAACGTCTACCCTACAAACTCAGCCCCGTTAAGTATCCCAAGCCGAAGAATATTCCCAAGAATAAACGAATTTATGAAATGGACAAAAACTCTCCTAGACAAAAGCGTAAAAGATACAATTAGTAACATAGTGATCCTAAAATAATCGGCTGTTGGGAGTGTCGAACTTTGAGCGATTCGATCCAGTGCGACTGTACCATGGGCGTCTTTTTGTGCTCATTATGCAAATTAGTTTATATACGTAGTTGCCGTTTGGCCTGTCTTGTGCTGGCTTCGGTTCTGGGCGAGTAAATTTGATGGTACAAGGTGGTTGTGCAGGGTGTCTTTTTTTCATGGCTGCGGTTACTTAATTACTGCTAACTTACATTAAGGATAATTACAGATTAATCATATTGTCAAGGTAATAACTATTTAAGTGCAAATAATAATTACGCAATCAATACACATTAAAATGCTTGTAACTACGTTACTGTATGTGCGGCTATTCTTTAACTGGTCGTGCTACACAATTGGTGGTCGATTTTAACATTTCAAACTGCGCCTGAAGTAGGGTCTTAGCGTTGTCTCGTTTGCTCATTAGCTCTGCCAGTAAGTTCAGCTCCGTAAGTTCTCGAGCTTCACATGCGCTAAGCCCCCGAAAAGGATACTGCGCCCGTGTATAACCAGAGCGTACCGTAATATACTGCGACATAATTAGCCGCATGACCAAAAGCATCAACAGAGCCGCAAAGCTTAGCTCTCCCGATAATGATTCCCAGAATTTAGTGCCATTTACGTCGCCTGAATTATGATGTTTGCTAATCAACTTACGCGGTTCATGGAGCAACCTAGCGTCCTTAATTCGGTACGCGGTTAAATTATTTTTAATAATCATGCTTATACTTCAAAAGTTAACAAAGGCATTCGTCGTAGTAGAAGTATGTTTCAGAAGAAGATTAAATGGAGATTTACTAAGCAACAGTACTTCAACAGGCTGTACTTCGTAAGCAGCTACTTTGTGAGGGTTAATTCGCGGGTTGCCAAAAAGAAATGGGTTAAATGAGTGGAACAATGTTACACTTGGAACCTCGTTCAAACCACCATAAGCCTTTGATAGTAAAACAACTCCGGGCACGGTTCGACTGCAACCGCATGGTACCTTTGCGACACATTGTGTACATGACTTTACTTCTTGTGGCGATTTTGGAGCACAAAATACACGCCAGCCGCTGTCAGTGCTCGTCATAAACCAGTTTCCTTCACTACTTGATGGTTTTGCGAAAACAACATTTCTACTTAATCCCCTCATTGGTGGTAACGGAAAGAAAAAAAGAATGCAAATAACTAGTGTGACGGGCAGTGTCAGTCTACAAACAGTTGCGATCCAAGTATTTTGGTGTTCATTCATACGTCGTCCTTTAAAGAAGTCTGTTACTTCTTGATCCAGCTGACACTGTTCAGTCAAGTGACCGTACGTATTGCGTGCTGTGAATTGTTTTGTTGTACCGTCTGTACGCAGCACTTCGCTTTGGTTCTTGTTCGGCTTGACCAAGTCATTGACAACTGAAATTTGTGGCAACATTTCTGCTGTATAGGTTTCAGGATAACTGTCGTTCCGACGGGTTAGAGTTGTTTTGCGTGTGCACAATGATTTATTTTGACGGGGCTCATCTTTTTGAGGTGTACCACTATTCATTACTGCAGGCCAGCACATATAGCTGGACAGTTTTGAGGGCTCGACGCAGACTGTTACATCAGGACCGTAACTATCTTGTCGCTTTTCTTTGGGTAAATCTACCATGATTCTAGCAGAAGAAACAGCGCTTTCGTCTGCAACTACCGCATATTTATCTTGATTTACCGTAACAGGGCCAGAAGATGACCTTCCCACCTGTAGTTTTCCAGTTCCGGTATTGATCACTGCTCCTACCTTTGTCAAAAAGTCCATTCCTAATAGTGCGTCGTAGGGACATGTATTGACAACTTGTGCCATTACCGTAGCCGTTTCATGATACAAATCTATGCACACCTGCACACTTCCAATTATATCCAGCTGGTGCCCTGATAGCGACGTAGCTGTTTTTGCTTCTCCAATTTTCACTTTCTGCCCGTGCAGTACTGACTGTCGTACAAGCGTGATAGTACTTCCCGTATCTACTAACATTTCTGCAGCCACCCCATTGATTTTACCTAGCAATATTGGCTCAACCAGCTTGTGGTCATTTAACTTTTCCGACCTTTCTGTACTGTCCGTAATATGTTGCTCAGTGCTAGATTTAGCTTTTGTATTTGACGCTGCTGTGCTAAGCACTACGTTGGTTTGGCCGTAGCTACGTTTTGAAACTTCTCGTTCCAATAATCTTTTAACCAACCGTTCGTTCTGGCGTTGAATTGTTTCCATTACATGCACCATACTTGGACCGCAAGGATGGGTAACAGTAGTGGTTTCAACCTCTGCTGGCTCTCCCCCTACGAATGCTTGTGTATTTCTATGGGATCCAGAAGTGCTAGCCCTCACTTGAAATCGTCTAGGATTAGGGTTAGGCTCAACATTCCTTTGACGTTGTGGGCACCGCATTTGAATGTGACCTACACTGTTACAAAAATAACACCGTGGTCTATCGGTCAGGGTCCTTCCTGCAGAATTCGGCATTGTACCCACACAAACTTGGCTGTTTTCGTATCTTCTGTCTATGTTGACGCTGTTTGCGGGCAAGGTTTGGCGTTGTGCCGGCCAGCGGTTATCACTGCTACTCGTGCAGTAAAATTTGTGATCTGGTCTTACAACAAAAGCACACACAATTTAAGGTCATTAGCAATTTCACACAATTCCGATTTATCAAAAGACATAGCGTTAGCCTCTTCCTTATTCGGACACCTATCAAGAGACTCGTAACACTCTTGTTCTCTAGCCAGTAGGACAGCAGAGTCAAAATCTAACGGTTTAGCCGTAAGTACCAACCGCCTGAGACCAGGTCTTAACCCATTAATTAAAAATTCCTGCATAACATTTGACCGAGACGCAACACTTAAGGTTGGGTAAGCTTTTCGCCCTATTGGCTGTATGGCACGTGCAAATTGTTCTACCGATTCAATTGCACCCTGCGCTCTCCTATGTAACACACTATTGTGCATGCTAGTCACATCTGCAGGTGCCAATTTTTCTGCTAGGCAAGTTTTTATCTGGTCCCATGACGCCTGGATACCGGAGGGTAACTCATTCCACACTTCTGCTGCGTACTCCCTTTAGTACGCAAGAAGTAACCGTAATTTTACAGTATTGTCCCATCCGTTAGCAAGAGCTATACGTTCATATGTGTCTATATATTCCTTAAAGTCATCATTGAGTCCGCCTCTAAACACAGGTATATTGCGCACAAAACTGGCCATATAAGTTTCTTGAACATTTGAATCGTTGGCCATTAGGTAAGTTACTAATTAGTAAGGCCATTAATCGTTAATCAACAGTAAGTTCAAATGAAAAATTTAAATTAAAATTGTTTTATTAGCTCAAAGATTGGCAGTAGTATGGTACTTGTTAGACTTTGAATGCGTAAAAATAGATCTAGAATAACTGAACAGAAAATTTATGCACAATGTAAAACTGTACATCTGTACAGCTAGGCCAAAACCAGACAGCTGATAGAATTCACGAATGTGAAAAGGCCTTAAATGGCGAACTAAAGTGGATAGTTTTCGTCACGACAAAAACCTTATTAGTGTAGAGTTGTCTAATTACGTATTACCTAATTAACCAACTAATTAATTACCTAAGTAGTTCTTAATTAGATCAAGAGTGAGCGTGTAACTCCGTTACAACAGTTTTGAGGAAAAAATTTACTTTTGCACAGGTGTGATTTGAAAAAGCGCTTCACGACAATATTTATTTATTTAAACAACATTTATCACACATACTATATCTAGTACATAATCTTGCAATACAATTAGGTATATCTCTAAAAGCAATTTTGAGGAAACGCGCGGATATTATTCGCAAAAACGTCGCACTTTGCACAGGCAATTTTGGTCGGTTTTGGCGGTATTTTTAATTTTAATTAACCGATCAACCTCAGTATTAACCGATTGTTTGGGACTGGATCAAGTCAACGTGTACGTATAATGACATGCACGTACATTGTAAATAAAAATCAGAATTAGGTAAATACCAGTGTTAACCACACATACACACAGAAAATATGTCTCTAGGAGTGCGCTTGTCACGAACTTTTTATTAGGTGACCTTACATAGATAATAGGCAAGCATGCACACTTGTAAATAACGGCCAATATTTAATATCAGTGTTACCAGGACTTCCGAACTTTTAAAGGGGATTGTAACGACGCTTAGAGAGGTTAAAGTTTTAAATTTCACAAAATTGTGATATTTTTACAAGTATCAGATTTCCATAATTTTTCGCCTTCGTGCTCATTTTTAGAACATTGTGCAGACAAATTAAACCATTTATAAATTTAATTTATTTTTAAGTTCAAAATAAAACAACCTTACTTCAACTATATAATTATTTAAAAAAAGTTAAATACATAAGTATTAGATTTTTTAATTGCTTCAACTTAATTTTATTATACTTTATATATATTTAATTTATTAACGTATTAATTTATATATATTCATATAAACGTCGGGAAAAACACCCCTAAAACTTCGAAAAGCCGAATAACACGAATATTAATTATTGACCAAAATTCATTTATGCAGGCTCAAACAGTCGGTTTACAATAAGAATTCAAAGTTGTAACTTTGCCTGCCAATGTTACAATTGTAAATTCGGCTGAAATTTCTTTGCCAAAGTCACAACACTTGAAATATTGGCTGAATTGTGAGATTGACTGCGACATTTATAGGTATGTCCTTAGTTTGCACATCAATAGGATTTATTCTTAGCAAACTATATTTGGCTGGGCAGCACCCGTTTGTGTCTAGCTATCAAGCGTTGTAAGTCGTCGGACCAATCATTTTCAAGAGCGTACTTAGTTCTTTAAATCGGCGTAATTCTATCATTATAACAAAATTGCAGCTACCGTAAAAACATAATTTATCGAACGCCGATACGTGTTTTTGTGTTTCTCTGTCAGTATGATTAACGCTAGCTTTTTTGATATATTCACTGCTGTAGTAGTCAATAACCTGGATCCAGGGCTCCCATCACAAATTGGAAAATGCACATCGACTAATAGTAAGATAAGAAAAAACGAAGATAAAGGTTTAGAATTGAAACAATATTTGAATTTAATATCCAAAGCTTCCTCAAAAACTATTTTTGTCAAGAAATTGTGTGCGATGTAAAATCCAGATGAACTTTGTGGATTTGGAACTTTTCAATTTATTTTCTGCAAAAAATGGGCGTCATTGAGAAGGTTTATTATTAGTTTCCACGTTTACTCGATTACATCAAGTTATTTTATTTATTGTTTAACTTATTCAGCTAGCTAACACAGCATAGCCTAACCTAACCTAGCCTAAAATTTGATACTTGAAACCGTATATTCAATATTGTGCGTCAACTGCATTATTTTACACTAACAAAGCAACGGGTTTAGATGGTCAATTGGCAATAATTCCTGCAATAGTGGCTGTTCGTCAAAATCCATTTTACAAACCCTTTTCTGTGCCGGCTTTTACAGTTCTCTACCATAGTCGAGATAGAGAACAGCCGTATGGTTTTGCCCAGTGCTGCGACGCTACTGATTATGACTGTGAATTTGCTGTGACCGTAACCACCGATGACAATGTCGACCAAAACAAAAAGGTGAAAACTTGGAGTTACACGTCTATTACCAGCTGTGATGCTGAATTAAAGACCACCGGTCAAGTAATCAAGTAAGTACCAGACCGTAGTTTTACTTTCCCTAAATTTTGTATTAAATTATGTTAAGCATGCCTGAGACAACGGCAGCTAAAAGTTTATAAAAAGACAGCGATAGCTTATTCCAGCACAACACCACTAAATATATACAGTAAATTTTAACTAATGTAACTAATTTTTATACATCTTAAATTATTTAAATTACTTTTCAACTTTTGAACTTGCTTCTCTGCATAATTTTACCAAAAGTGACACTTTCGAATGTTCCTGGCATTTTCTGTTTGAAATAGTGATGTGAACTTGTGAAGAAATCTCAAAATGATGGTTTTGAGTTCAACGGGTCGTTGAAAATTCTGCGTTTAAATTTTTAATTTTATAAAAATTACAACGTTATAAAAACTTTGTTGAGCTCAACGGCGCCGTTTAAACTAGGCGGAGACATTGAAGTCAAGGAGACGTTCAAATTTTTAAAAAAGTTGATGAAATATCAACGGCTAAGTTGGGCTCAACAGAGGCTTTTCATTAAAAATTCGTTCTATAATGGTACAATTATAAAATTGCAATTTAGTTGAGTTGGACAGCGCTACTCAAGTTTCAGCCAAATCTTTAAAAGTTTCAACGGCGCCATTGAGCTCAACGGAGGCTGTCAGGGCAATGTTATATTAAATAATATAATTACAAATATTAACTGTTATTGTTTTATCAATACTTTCCCCAGTCTCCTTCGCTAATACTTTAGCACTCACGTGTTCAGAAATCTCTGGTCGCTGGTTTGATTCCAGCCGGGAAACATCTTTTAAGGTTTTTACGCCGTGATATAAAACGCAACAAAATCCACATTGCACTTATATTCTAAATTTTGTCAGGCGCTTATGCATGCTTTACGACACAATTCTGATTTGTTGGAAATTTTCTCCCAAAGTTATTGTCTATTGGCCAATTATATATTTTAAGTTAAATATTGAAGCGCAACCGACAGAATTTTAATAATAATATATAAACTATCCTAAGCAAAATGATAAATATAATAATCCAGTTTTAAAAATATAGAGCAATTTTTAGTATACCAAACGAAAGTTTATGATCCCTTTATTATTTTTGTCAAAGTTCTAAATTCATTTTATGGAAATAAAATTAATCTTTGGAACCATTCCATAGTAATAAGTTGATACAGGCAAAAATACTTGAAGCCTATTATTCTTACAGACTAACAACTCTTCAAACGCAGTTGTTTTCTGAACCTGCCTACTCATATGATGGTTGTGCAACTTTTACGTTGGCCAGAACTAACAACACATGGAATCATCCAAGTTCATACTTTTTTAAACTCAGAGCTAAACAAGCCCAATCTGCGGCAAAATCTTCAGTAAGTATAAAGCATGCATTTTCCAGTAAACTGACCACAGGTCAGTTAAAACCTGTTGTACAGCTAAAAACTTCCCCATCAACATTTTTTATTGAAACAATTTAAAGACCTTTGAAGATTGATAGGCTTGTGCAAAAGTATGTAAGCAGGTTTGCAACTTGCAATACACCTAACCAGTTAATGTGATTGTGTATTCTGATAAACAGGTATTACATGAATTGGCATCTGTTGGTCCGAATCTACATCACAAGTTTCCATTTAAGAAAAACTGATGCTTTATGACTACAATTCTAACACTGTATACAGTCGACGAATTCTGTACGAAAACCAAAGCAACTAGCTAGGTACTGGCCAAAACTTGTTTGCTTTTGTGCAGCGAAACATTGCTAGTCAAAATTATTTGTATGTGTATTTCTATGGACGTTAGCAATCGATCACAAAACCAACTGCAGACAGCAGTAATGTGACAGCAGCTGTCTTACACTGAAACATGAGCTAAACAATTGCACACAAAAACTGTGCTAGCAAATAGTGCTGCAAAAGTTTGCTGCAGACGCGTACTTCCGGCAAAGCGTGAACTAAACACGCGCACTGACATTCGAACGCAAGAAAGCCAAAGTATTGTTAAACAATCGAAATTAAAGACCTGTTGTGCTGTGGCACAACAGGAAAAACACTTATGTTCGCCGAAAATTCTACTTTTTTATCGTATACGACTATTGAAACCATTGTGGCCATTTTAAGTCTGACTTGTGCCAAAAAATCATGTGCATTGGTTATGATTTTATTGCGACGAAAGCATTTTTGCGACTTTTGCAAAGTTGTTTAATAAATTTGGATGGTTTTTATTCAAAATGTGCACACCAAGTGAAAACTTTTGCGATTCAAAAAAAGGAATTTTTTCAAGACCTTCAAAAAAATAAAAACTAAAATAACTAAAAAAACTAAAATTGATTTTTGAAGTAGTTTAATGTGAGTGCCACTTTAA